>VXBC01004798.1:642685-759446 GCA_013399945.1 Ploceus nigricollis | reverse complement strand
ATGTGGGATTCCTATAATTCTCAGAAAAAATTATTTGTATTTGAGGTACTTGTGTCGATTGTGGTAAGAAGCAACAGCTGAGAGCCACTGCTGTAATCACTCCAGGTCACACAGCAAAAAGCAGCAAGCCAGCTTTGAGCTGCTGATGGTGACAGTTTTATGATCACTAGCAAAGTAAACAGAAAAGTCTTTAAGTAACATAACCCTAAAAGAAGGAAGCAGCAGGCTTTTTAGTCAGCATAAGGGCTTAGTGGGACAAAAATCCTAAAAGCAAAATAGTCTCAAGGTTTTCAGAAAAATTCGTTCTCTATCCAAAAAAAGAGTATTTTTCCTGAAACACATATGCAGCAAGTGGAAACTCTTCTAAGACTGTAAAACAAAACAGATGGAAAATTACTTGCTATTGTTAAAATACAGCTGCATTCATGCTCATTCAGTGATCCTTTTTTCATGCTGAAAATGGGATCTTGAGGTTTTAAAAATATTAATTTCAAACAGACCTATCTCTACCAGTACTTTTTTTCTGCTCCATCAATACAAGTAAGTAGCCTGTGTGATGCAAGGTATTAATTAACATTTATTTCATTCCGGCTGCTTTCCAGTCTCCTGGATTATTTCTTAGCTTTCATTTTTCTCCTCTGTATTCATGACATTTTTAATGCCATTTCTAATAACATCTAGATCTTGTAAGAAAGGAACTCAGGCACAGCTTTATTACTGCTGCTTTGACCTTGCATTTGAATTTGCATATAAGGCAAATCTGCCAAACAATTTGTATTGAATTGGTATTGAGTTTTCATTTAGAGAAAAAGAAAGGTGGTTAAATTAAATGCAAGGAATAATTGAATCAGCACTTGTATGAACCAATATTATTTTTAAGTTAAATCATGCTTCAGAAAAGCCCTCTGAATGCAGTAAATAGAGGTTTAGGCTGGCACACCAAGAGATATCCAGGATTGATCTTCTATTAATTTCACTTGAAGGAAGAACCTGACTTCAGAGAGTGATGAAAAGGGAGGGTTATTGGGGACTCAAATGAAGATGAGTTAGTGAATGTGAGCATGACATTTTCTTAATGTCTGCTTATAATATCTCTGGTTTAGATCAAATTTATAAGGACCTCATCTTCTTCAATACTTAATTTCGCACACACAATAAAAAGATACAGTGTAAGAAGAAACAGTATTTTTGAAAGCCCGTTATACAGCTTGTTGCTTCCTGCTGGAGAGCGTATTTCATGATATGAAAACCCTTTTGTCTTTCAGGAAACACAAAATTGATGAATAATGTTGAAATAAATAGTGTTGTGCAAATGATATACAATGCCACTGATAATCATTACAGCATCTCTGATTATTAATGGTACATTGATAGGCCCCTGCAGAGTTTCTTGCTGAATCAGCTTTTGAAACAAATTGCTTTCCCTCCATCCACAGCCACACCCCAGAGAAAGGGGAACCATGTTTTGACTGAAGTAATTGATTTATGATAGCCAGCAGATACAGACACTGCACAACCTAAGATGCTCTATGAATTACTACATCTCTGTTAATGGAGTTTATTTTCCTTTATCACGAAACTGTTTAGCCTTGATAAGGCTGCATATGTATTTCTCATACTATTCACATTTTCAGTGTTATTGATATTACCATATGACTCACATTTTTCAGGAATACTTTTCTGACACTATTAATTATTTTGCTTTTTCTTTATTGTCTTCCTTCTACTATCCCTGGATTGCTGGAATACTGAAAGACTAACAAAGAATATGAAACCAAGATGCAAGTAGATCCTCAAAGGAAACATTCAACATAAGTTCAAAGAGTCACTGTGTAATCAATCTTGAGAAAAAAAATGCAGGGAAGCAAGAACAAAAGGAAGTCTAATAACTTTTCAAGACAGCTACTTTCATCAACTAAACAGGAGTTGTAATTCTGCCAATTAATAGTAAGGTCCATTAACTGTAAGTCATAAAAACTATTTGCTATGCAAAGCACTCGTTTTTCTTTGCTGGCCCTGACATTTTGGGAGGGCAGTGTAGCAGGATATCCTATGAAGCAAGGACTGGTGATCTATAGCAGGAGTGGACAGACTCTCTTAATGGCTTTACAGCGTTGCCAGTTGAACAAGCTCCCTTTATAAAAATAAACACAGGAAAGACATGATGCCAAGTTCCCTGAGAGATTAAAAAATTATATGCAGAAAGCTGTAGTTAGTAGTGCACTGTTGATTTAGCGTGGCACAGCTAGGACTAATGGGATGAAATTAAAAATTGGGAACCAGGATGAATACTGAGAAGGGGAAGGGGAATATGGGGAAGGGGAAGNAAGGGAAGGGAAGGGGAAGGTCACAAGGATAGTTGGGTTTCTGCAAACAGGACAGTGTGAAATGTTTCAAAGAGTACTGTAACACTTTCCCATCAGCTAAAGATGAGCTCATTTTTTTTCTCCTGGCTGGATTCACTATAGCTTTTTACAAACCCAGGAATCCTTTCCTAAACTTCTGTGCCTCCTTGTGTTATGGCCACCAATCATAACAGGGGTGTAATGTCAGAAGAAATCTCTTGTATAGGTAAAAATGGGCTTTCTTGGAGAAAAATGAAAGGGTGAGGAATAACAATATATTGTTCAGTGTCAAAGGATTTATGCAGTGTTCTGGGAAGTCCCTAGCTGCTTTCTTACTCTACTAAGCCCATAAACAGACATGGATATTGAAAGATTCATGATAACTATGTTGGATTGCTCCCAGTCTGATGTCCAATAGTTACTGGTAGCCTCACTCCATCTGATTTGTCTGTCCCTCTTGTCTCTCTCAAGGGTAAACTTTACCAACAGAGATTGCAGCCATCCATTTCCCACTGACTTTCAGCAAGAGGTTATCATCTAGGTCCCTTAGGGCCCCTTAGAAATCTCTCTTCTCATCCATAGAAAAGAGTGAGTGCCTCAGTGTTGTACTCCATTACCATCTCTGACTTTGGGAAAGTCAAGGGGACAGAATGAAGATAAGCTGTCTGAACAAGAAGTGGCTGTGGCTTATATCTGAACCCCTGTGATTTGCCTTAGCTTTGAAAGTACTTTGAATGACACATGGATGTCCAAAACTGCAGAGCCAAACCCAAGCTTGTTCAAAACCTTGGAATGTCCCAGTGGCATCCCGCTTCTTTGGACAGACATCAGCTGCAGTCTAGTATGTGAAGTAAGGTGAGGGAGAAATAATGGAGGAGATGGCTGTGATGAAAGGATGAGTTATCTTAAATTATTTTTCTTTTTTTTAAATTCAATTTTAAAAATCATAGTAGGTGCCAATAAAAAATATGCTCCTGGCATATCCTGGAATTGTTAGGAGGAATATTACATAGCAAACAAACATGAGGAGTACAGTAAAAAATGGATAAAAATAGAAAAAATATAAAATCCATCCCTTTCAACCATCCATACCTCATGAGAATAAAGCTGTCATGGGAGGACCCTGATTACTGATCTCAGTGTCTGCCTCACAAGTATCAGCTTCTTTTTAGAAATGGCACAGCCATTTAGATGGCAGGGATCAAATGACCAAGTGTACAAGGATGCTCAACAGTGAGTACAAAATGCTTCTGAACTTTCCCTGGCCCATTGTACACAGCTTCCTCTTAGGAGTGCTGTGACAAGTGAGCTGTTATATCCTGTTACGTGACAGGGAAGTGACACAAGGCCAATGAGACTGTCTCCTTCCAGCAGCTTGACCAAGGATTTTATTTTCCAATTGAGATGCGACTCTCCAACTCCCTGTCCCCAGCTTCTAGACAGTTGGATCACCAGGCCCAGTGGACTTGGCATCTGGTGTCCCAGAGTGGAAGAAGCTGAGATGTAAAGGATTAAGGTGTGAAAGTAGAGGTAAAAGTTGGAGAGCACCAGGAGAAAATTAAGTGTATGAATCATAGAAGTGAGATAGAGTTTTACTGAGACCATCTTTCAAAAATGTATGTAAATTAACTGCAAATAGAAAAGTTAACACTAGAATTAAATCATGAGAGTAGTGACAGAGACATGGAAAATGGGGCCAAAGTGGCAGAAAGAGTTCTCTTAATCCACCTTCCTGTGCCAAGCCTGCATAAATGAGAGAGATATGGTTATGGACTGATGTCTGCTTTATTATTTTAAGGTATTTAATCTAAAGCAGAGAATTTCAGCATTTCCCCACGTATTCTTGCCTAGTTTCTATTGTCAAAAAAATCTTGCTAATATCTAATGTAACTCTTCCATTATGTAATTTTAGCAGATTCTTTTCTCTTGATATCCACAATGGATACAGAAAACAGAAGACAACCTGTGATTATTTGAAAGCTTCTCACATCTCTCCAGTCATTCATTCAATAAACTAAAGCCCTAGCTCGCTCTTTCTTGCCTCATTGGACATGTTTTCTAATTCTCTGGTCATTTTCCTTTCTTTCTTTTGAACTGGCTCCACATATGCTGAAGTTCACTGCCCAGAACTGGACATGCAGCTCTCAATAGCAAAGCCTCATGTTTGCTTTTACTATAATAGTATGACACTGTTGATACATATGCCACTTGTGAGTCACTGCAACCTCAACATCTTTTTCAGCAAAGTTGCTGCCTAGTCAGCTGTTTCCCATTCTGTGTTAATGCACTTGATTTTTCCAGATTAAATGCAGACCTTGCACTCTCCTCTTTGAAGTAAGTTCATCCTAGTTTTTTTGGCCAGCTGTCCCATTTGTCAGGATCACTTTGATTGCTACTCCACCAGCTTTGTGACATCTGCAAATGTGCTAAACATACTTTCTACTTCATCATCCAGGTCCCTGAAGTAAATACAAAACATTACCAAACTCAGGACACATCCCTGGAGAATCTCAGGCAACAGTTTTCCATTGTAGTAGTGAACATTTTCTAACTATTACCTGATCACTGCTTTCCAAACAATCTTCTCCAGCTTCTTAAAAGAACATCTAGCAGTGTTAAAAACCTCTCTCTATACCAATGTTTTAAAGGGAGCTGAAGTTAAGAATTTCCTTAAAATTCGTGAGTATTTTAAATTTGATTGCTTATCTCTTGTTTCTAGTATGGAACATTTAGTATTTTCATGAGAGATGCAAAACCATATTTCAGAATAGACAGTGAAAGCTGGGCATTTTGGATACCAGGCAGGGAAACGTTGGATTTTCGCTCAAAGAAAGTCCTTAGATTTTGAGCATCAGTAAGTAATTTGTATGTGAGTGTTTGCTCTCATGACGGAGGGTCCACATCACTATGATTGATCTTGAAAATAACAATTTTCTTTTTAATGACGTTTTAGAATTCTGTATTTATTAACTTCCTTTTTTTGAAGCTTATTTGTCCTTAACAACATAGCTTCAGCATGTGAACTCTCTAGCTTTTATTCTTTTTGGCTAGAGCTAATACAATTTTGCTATATTTTAGACTCAAAAGCAATGGAAATCATGCTCCTCCTCAAAGCACAATGCACATGTCTTTATGCAAAGCTGAAGAGCAATCACCGTGATAGGTTTCCATCTTGCACATTATATCCTAAGCTTCCTGTTGTCTCCAATGAGACTTGTGTACCCATGAAGGATGAAGCATGAGTCCCTTCAGATATCAGTCATGAGCTCAGTCCGGCAAGACTCCCTTGCCCTCGTGTTATCGTAGGTCCTTCTGCCTGAGCTACATGGGAGTTTCGAAGTTCCACCTGTAGTTTCTGGGTTAGCACGCTCATCTCTTTGCAAGATGAAACCTGATATGAAAAGAGCATGAAAAGTATCACTTTCTGTGGGTCTTACATCTGCCTGAAAGCTGCACGGATGCCTGGGGCCTTCAGGGGACATGCCTAGGCTCTCCTTTCTCATATACAATTCATATTGTATTCACACGTGCCCCAGCGCGCAATCAAATCTCATCCGTGTGCATGCAAACTGGAATAGGCAAGAGGCACTGGCTGCACTCTGAATGCTCGCTGTGTCAAAAGGAACAGGAGTCCTTACTCCCAATGGTAATTAAGCCTTGCTGGGAAATCAAGCGTATGTCATATAGAATAGGCTGCCTCTTCCGTTTTCTTTCACTCCCTCCCCCTCTCAACCCCATTTTGGATAGGAAGGAATAAAAAAATGGAATGAGGGGGAGATTTTAAGTAATTCTTAACAGCAGTTTTTCAGTTGTAGGAAAATGTGTTGTTTGGACAACAGCATTACAAGGGGAATTCTTAACTGACACTGGAAGGAAATAACAGCAACCACAGCAAGACAGAACAAAAACCTGTCAGAATAAAGAAATCTTGGTCAACCCACAGAAAGGGCTATTGGGAGGCTCTGTTGCAGAAAGAGAATAGCAGAGCCTTTATGCAATGTAGATGCTCAGGGAGGCAAGGCAGCAAGGAGAAATAGAGGCTATTTGCTCATTCAGTTTTAGCTGGAATGGGAGATGGCTGTCTTTCCTATCATACATCAAACCGAGCTCCAGAACTCTGCAACAAAAACGGTTCAATACAGACTGTCTGCAGCTATGTCTTTTTTATTCTCCTCTTTCGACCAGTGCTGCATGGGAAACCACATCTCACACATGATCCCCCAGCTGAAAAAAAAAGAGTCAGTTTAGAAACAACTGTCATTACATAGCATATTTTCCTCATTATAAGGCACTCAAAGAACAAGAAAAAGCCATCTGCTGTAACTTGGCTGTCCTTTCCATTTTAGGTTAATCCACATTTCTAGCTTTTTCATTCTCATTCCCAATTAAATCTTTCTCCAAAAAAATTATGCTTTTAGAATTTGTGTTTAAACTTCCTTAATCAATTCCAGTTCTTTTGTCAGAGTATCAGACAAAATAATCATATCTTATAGAAAATTGCTCTGCCTAAACTTTGAACATGTAACTGACCTTCCATTTTTAGGCAGATCTCTGGGGAAAAGGACTTAAGATCCCATGGGATTAATAGTCCCAGCTTTGTGCTAGGTGCTAAAGTATAATGGCATCATAGCATACCTTGAGTGTTAAATACTTCTTTGTACAGAGTTCTTGTGTGGAGCATTCTGTTCACTTCCACTTTACATTTCTAGGAGGTTACTAGAGAAGCTGTTGTACTGTGCTTTGTACAATCAGAGATTTTCACCCTGTCCTGTCTCTTGGGGAGGCGTTTGATTTTTGTTCTGCTTAGTTCTATCTATTGTGCCTTAATCTAATACAAAAGTATCTGTGTGGAGAGCAGAATGATGGGAAATGTTTGCCCTCGAGTTCTAATGCTGTCTCTCCTATTTCAGTCTTGTTAATGAACAGCAAAACAATACAACAAACCGACAAGTCTGAGCTGCTCTTTGGTATCACAGCAGGCACATGGAATGGCTTCTCCCAGGCATACTGATCGCTTTTACCACATTTATAGTGCTCTAATAAATGCTGCTTGGAGCCGCTCCAGGCAATTGTAATTAATTCTCAGTGGGATGCTCATAGTGGTCACCCCGGATCAGAAAGGTCAGGACTTTGTCTGTGCCTTTACAACATCAGTAAAAATTAAATACCCACTTTCCCCAAAGGTCATCGCAAGCCAAATACACAAAACGATCAATCTCAATCAGTTTCTCATTCCCTGCTGTTTCTCATTATTTCTGCAGATATCCTAAAAATTAAAAGTAAACACACAAACAAATCAAGGCAGAAGGCGTTTTCAGTGTGCATCTAATCCTCTCTCCTATGCAAGCAACTGATGAAGATAACAACCAGGGAAAGTGAGAGAGCCTCCTGAGCGCGTGGAGAGCCAATTCACCTATGGGGACTCTGGCTTTAATTAATCTCCCTGCCTTCTTTGGGTGGCTAAAAGAGGAAAATCCAGGCTGGAAAACATCTGTTGCACTGCGGAGCAGCAGCAATTCAAGGTAGAAGCCTACGGAACCTGAAGGAAAAATGCTTCCCGTGCTGCCGGCGCGGGGCGAGGAGCGACGCTGGAGCTCAGCACCATGGACAGGGCGTGCCGGGCGGGACTGGGACCCGGAGGGGTGGCAGGGAGAGGACGGGCAGGCCGGGAAAGGGGATGCCCACCCTATGGACCCCCGAGACTGCCGCCCCATCCCCGCGGGACCGCCCGGCAGCCGGCGGGAGGGGAGCCGGCTTGGCGAGACGGCTTTCTTTGCTGCATGCGTTTATCGCCAGAGCTCCGCTGTATTTTCCATAACTTGTCATGTCCTTTGAAAAGGGCAATGTGAAACTGGTTGTCAGTTTTCTTTCTGTTATTTTTCTCTTCTTTCCTCTTTTTTTTTTCTTTTTTCTTTGGTTATTTTTTTTTCAGTTTTGCAAAGGAGGAGGAGGAGGGAGGAGGAGACCTTGATACAAGCAAAGCACAAAAACAAGGAAGAGAAATAGAGCAGTGTGCACTCCAGCCAAGAAAGGAAGCATCAGCCAAAATCATGCACAAAATAAAACCGGTTCTGGACCGTTCTAGCCACACAGCTACTCAGAACCATGGCCTTTCTCAGGGAGAGAACATCAGTCAAATATTCCTCATTGACACTAGTGTAAATCCAGGTGCCTCTTCCCGTATAACTGTTTTCTCTTTACAGTGCCAGAGAGCACAAATTTGACCTTGGTGATTTTATTAAAATATATAAATTTTACAGAAAAAAAAATCTGCTTCTTCCTCTGTATTGTTTCTTTATCTGACAAATATTATTTTCTTTCACTAGCATGGTGGAAATCCTGAGCACATTATCATTTCTTTCACAAACCATGTAATTTTGCTTGCAAATGTCAAGTCCTGTTGTTCAGTATGGGAAGTGCCAGCTTCAGAGCCAAGGCAGACAGGTTGGCTTAAACAACTGCAAGAAACAGTCTTCAAAGGCTATCAGACACTAGGTAGCATTACACTGCTAATTTCCCTTGGGAAACTCAATCTCTGCTCATACGCTCCTCACAATCCCCTGCAAAATCTTCATCTCAGCTTCACTCTCTTTGCATCAATCTCTGCCTCACTCTCCTCCACTATATTCTCACTTCTGTGCCTCATCTCTCTCACTTTGTTTTTCTTTTTAGTCATTGTGCACCACCATTAAACCAGCCAAGGAAGAGAAAATGTTCCAGCCTCACTGCCTTTTCCTCAGTGCTCTACTTCCTTCAAAGAGCCAGGGAGCCAAATTAAGGTGGATACCATCACATCATAGATGATGTTTTCAGCGTCTCCCTCTTATATTTTACTTTCTTTGACTGCAAATCATGGGGTACTCAAACTCTGAACAGTACAATCCCAGTTATCTTTGGCTACCGCTGAAGTACAAATGAGAAGAAATTATCTGCCTTCAACTTGTACACAAGATAATTTCATTTCTTATCAAATAGTGTGTCTTGTAAGAGATGCAAACAGATTATGGACTCTGGCTGGTGTTTATTATATGAAGTTCAACAACTCCAGTGATGCAGCCCTCCTTTTCTGCTCTATCTCTCTATTGATTCCCATCACATAATTAAATTGTGAACTCTGAAAGGGAAAGCCATCTTTCATTTCAAGTACTGCTCAGCGTCTGGCCCAGCAGGGCTCTGAGCCCTTATTAGATCCCTGGCAAGGCTGCAATGCAAATAGCAAAGGGACTGCATCTGCCTGCTCACCAGCCCCAAGACTCCATGCTTGCCTAATGCAGGGGTCTTATATATCCACTAACACAATAGCTGGAGTGACAGATCACTACAGTGCTATTGTGCCAGAAGTGTTGTTATGAATATAAAGGATTGAGCCAGTTATTCATCATCTCAAAGCACTTTACACGGGCACAAACATAAATCACAGCACTCCATCCAGCTGGGTAATTACATTCTGCCACAATAAATTCCTTCTAAAATTTCTGTCAATAGTAGTATTTTTCACTTACAGTCCTAAACTTCGTTCTTTGTTGCTTCATACCACTAAATAGCTTATGTATTTCTCTTCTGAGGTGATCAATTGCTTTCTATGGAAATTCAGATGTCCGCAGAGCTGCAGTATGTTCTTTATGCAGCTGTCAGAGAACTCTAAAAAGCCATTTCTTCATATTAAATTATGTATAAATGCACATTTTTTTTTACTATAAAGAAAATGCATGAATGATGTTAAGCAACAGAGTTCTTCAAGCGGCCTTTTTAAATGCCAGAAGAGTAAGCATAGATTCCTAAATGATATTTATCCCATTATGTCATCAAATCCAAAAGCATCCAGAAAAGAGAGAAAATACTCTAATCTCCTCCTAATGCACCTTTCAAAATCTCCACACAACTTGGACAGTTCTGAATATAAAATGGCAACTTCATTTGCAACTGGCTATTTATTATTTAGTATACAGTCTATATAGCTGTGCATTCCTTTATAATACATGAAGGAAGCTTTTAATTAGTAAAGTAGGGAAGATTTGACCCTTTAGGCAGCTGGAAAGCATTTGGAAAGCCTTGTGGAATTGCAGTTTCTGAAGCCTTGCAATGCTATTCATAGCTACCACTTAGGATTTGTTCCTCAGAGAGAGCAGCTCCCCCTGAACATAGTAAGGTGTTTGTGTACAAATGGAAATGGCATACTGGAGCATTCCCTGCTGATGACAGTGCAGGTCATTTCCTTTGTTAAAAAAATTAAATAAAAATCACTTTCCAGCTGCCTTATACAAGTCCTGATGCACTCTTACAGCTTCCAAATAGAAGATAAATGGACTATCTTTTCAAAACAATGTCTTCAAAATTATGTATTACACCTGATATCATCAGTTTTGCAGCTATCTTTGGAAGCTTCTCTGGTTTAGCAGCAAACTAAAGAGATAAGCCAACACATACTAGGATCTGCATCGTTGCTTAGAAACAATCAGTTTGGGAATGGCATAATCCTATTAGTCTGAGGAAGACCAAAATTTTAATAGACTTCATGCAATTCAGATGCAAACTCTTCCTCTCAAATCAAATTTTACTATACATATAAGAGCTTTCCTCTTTTTTTTCCCCCACCCTACTAAAGGGTGTACAAAATGCCTCATGGCATCGCAACAATGAATAATGATGTGCTAAACCTTTATTGATTTGCTTGGCATTCTCATAGACTCCCCACTCCCAAAACATATGCACTGAATTACACACTCATGTTTGCAGTATTAAAAATGCATTACATTCAAAAGAGAAGATTGGAGAACTTAAAGGACTGCTAATGGAATATAGAAGTCCAGATTATTCAAGCTGGGCTTGGCACAAGAGCGCATCTGGGTGCACAGGAGGGATGCTGACACCACAGTTTTAGGCAACTCAGTCAGCTGGCACATCTGATTAGAGTCCTGCTGCTGTGAATGGAGAAACACCAGGATCTCCTCTGACTGCCGGGATCTGCTCTGAGCCAGAGCAGGGGCTCACCTTGCTGTCTACACTTTCTCTGCTGAGTTCGGAAGCCTCACCACCTGAGAAGATCTTTGAAGTTGAGCAGAGCCTCAGGCCTACTCTGATGTATTTTCAGCTGTCTCAGGAGTCAAATTGACACCCTGGGGCTGCTGCAGCACGGGAAGCCCTGTACTCATGCTGTGGTGCCAGCGGGGAGGGTGCTGACTCCTTTCCTCAGCTCCAGGATGCAGATAGTTCCAGTGATGGCTCACGAAGACAACTTTCTGAATTCTAAGTGATGCAGAGCATCAAGAAAGAAATAGAAGTTGAAGTCTATAGTCTTGCATAGCTACATTTCCAATTTCAGGAGTACTGAACTAGGCACTGAAATCCATCTTTATTCAGAGGAGCTCTCATTTACACGCTGAAATCCCTTCCGCTTCAGTGGAGCAGAAACTTGTGTAAAGTGCACCATACACACAATGCTTTCCCAGTGGAATTTCTTCCTGCCTCATGGCTATGGCTGCTGGCTTCAACCCAGCCAAGAAGGAGAGTTATCTAACCTTACTGTGTCAGTGTGAAATTCACCTATTGGCTGTGGGCAGCTTCTTCTCAACAGATATCATGATCAGAGCTGCTATGACAACCCAGATTCAGTTCATACCTGCTCAGCAGCCACACAAAGGATGGGAGGAGCCTTACCAACAGACCTTCTCTTCACCCAAGACACTTCTCTCTGAGGCAGGGTTGAGACTTGCAGAGCAGGAATAATGCTGAGATGCTACTGATGTTGCCTGGACTGAACTCCATTATCTCAGGCTGTCAAGCAAACTTGCACTTTCGACATTAAAAACATGAATTGCAAAAGTACAAATGGGAAATGATTCTCAAAAGGCATTTTTATAGCCAGCAGAAAGCTTCATGCCAATTGCTTAAAAAGGCTTTGAAAGTTTTCCAAACAGCACAACACAGGCCCAGATCACTCCTACTGGTTTAGCTTCATAATTGCCTTCTCTTTCAATGCATATTTTTGTCTTTAGCTGGGTGTCTCCTATCCTGCTGCCCAAGTCCTCTCTCACTGCCAGTATCCTTCAGGAAGGGATGAACAGAGCTTCCTTTCCCACCCCACAAACGTGACCTGGCTGTGCCGCAGGCTGCCATGGGCAGAAACACAAGGTGCACTTACCCAGCTGTGCCCAAAAGTATTTCCAACATTCCCTGCATGAAGGATGAGGAAGAAAGTCCAGCTCTGAGGCACAGCACAGCTGACTGCCAACTCCTAAAACCTGGAGTGATCCCACAGCATTTGGCAATTTCTGCTTGGCCAACACAACACTCACAAAGCTTAACTTATTCTGTCACCAAGAATTACACAACCAGCGGAGAAGAGGAAGTGTTTGTGTTTCAGCCAGCCCCTTCAAGTGCTGGGTTTTACTGAGACAGGTTTCTGCAAGTAACTTGAATAAAAGACCGTACTCTGAGCTCTAACACTCCGTCTGGAGGCCCCCAGAAGCCTTTTTTCACCTGCATAATGTCTCTCTTCAGCCAGTGCTGGAGGTCCAATGAATTTTTACATGCAGCATTTGGATCAGAATTTTTCTAACCTTCTTTGCTGCCATTTCTGCACATGTTGCAGAAGAGCTAGTCTGACCTGAGCCCTCTGAGACTATCCTAGACTGTTCTGCTGTTGTCTAGACCTCCTGGGCACTTGTATTTCCACCTTGAGGTCTCCAGTGGTGCTGTCCTCACTCCTACATCCAAGCACTGAGAAAATTTTGAGCTAGCTTCTTCAGAAATGCAAAGCAATGATAATAACCTCTTCTCACTTGTGTTCCTTAACTTCTTTTTCTCTTAGTAAGAATTCTGCCTTTTTTCTTATCTTTTCTTCAGCACTTTAATGATTGGCCTATTTCTTATTTCTTGCTCTTTGGATTTTTTTATATATTGCATTTTTATCTTGGAAAGATTTCTTGGGTTCTTCAGTGTCCAAGACAGCACAACACAGGCCCAGATCACTCCTACTGGTTTAGCTTCTTCCTTTTAATATGTTATTCTTAGCTGGCTGTTATTTTATATATATATACACACATATATGTGGGATACAGCTGTTTATGCAGCTGGCTGATCCTGATGGTCAGCTTTTGCTGGGAAGATGTCAACACAACGTGAGAGTGATGGTATCAAAGTAGCTCAGCCGCCTTTTATTTTTTTTCCCTCTAACTGTTCCTCGCCACAATCTGAAAGAGCCTTTCTACTCCGGAGTTACAGCCCACACCTTCCAGGTCCCACCCCATATATCCCCAAGTGGTAGGGGGGGTCTTTCAACTCCACATGAGATCTGAGCTCTTTTTACTTTGATTGGCCCTGCAGGAAGCCTGGGTTTGGGAGGGCTGTGGATGCTGTTCATATGGAAATGACTGCAGACATCACAGAACTTCTTTGGGGTATCAGTGCTCATAATGGGCCTTTACGTGCAGTGCTGTGTTTCCAAGGTCTCAGGACTGAGGTTCATTCACCATTTTTGTCTGAACTTTCCTTAATCTGCCTCGAGCTTTCTTTTAAGCATAGTTAGTTGTATCTGCTTTTATTTTTTTTCCCTAATGACCAGGCAGCTATGCTTGATTAGTTTTTCCTTTTGCCTGTTTTTGCAGGCTATAACCATAATGTTTACATTGACAGTAGCAACGAAGAGCTCTTCCATGCAGAATGAAGCCTTCATGTCTAAACACAGTGAAGTGGCGTAGAGGAGGGCAGGATGACAGGAAAAAGGGCAGAGTCTGACATGGCAGAGCCCAGGGCTGTAAACAACTCACCAATGGGCAGTTACAGAAATGAAGGTCTGGGAGCTGTACAAAGCACATGTCAGGGGTAGCAAACAGCAAAGAAAAAGTATCTAACATAAGTAAGATACAGTTGCAATGCAGAGTGGGAAATCAAGGTGTGAACCAAATTAGTAAATTTACAGAAATTATCCCAATTTGCTCCTAAGGGGAGGAGGAAGACACTAGCAACCTGACAAGGTACACAGGGGTGCTGTTGCCCCCCATCCTCTTGGTATGAAGCCATCAATCTGAGCACCCAGAAGGGCTGTGGAAAGGGTTGCACTAGGAGGATATAGAAGGACACTAGGAGAGGATATAACAATTTTAGCTGTGTTGTTGTTATTGAAACATTTTCTATAGTAGTATTTTTGCTTTTATTTCCTTTCTTTTCTACAATAATTAGACCTGGATTAATAAGAATTCTTTTAATCACATCATTTAGATTTCAATTTTGCTAACAGCACATTCTTACCCCTATCCAGAGTACTTTCTTTTTGTCCATAACAAGATTTTGAGCTTAACATGTTCAATAAATCCCCGATACTTTGGGGACTGCGGGAATTTCTGATTTCTCTCTCTGTTAACAGCTACACACACCAGGCACTTGAAGGCACTAACATTCTCACCATTTTCCCAGAGCAATGTGAGTAAGAGTGGGAAAGAGATGCTCAGCAGTTGCAGAGCATCCATTACAGTCACTGGGCTGGAGTAGCACTTTCACTGAAGCCCTACATAGCCTCCCTGCTATAAAGGATTTCTTATTCCTGTAAGAAACCTCACTTTTTCCCATGGCTCTGCAGTGCATGCAGATAATTCCCATCAGCTCATAACAGCCCTATGCTATGTGTTTTAATGTGCTTTTCTGAGTGTAACAGAAGAAGGTCCTGAGAAGTGTGAGATCATCCCCAGCACCTTTGGGTTTGCACTGTAGCAAAGGGGCTGTAAGACAGTATTGAGATGGTTTTTAGCCAAGCACTGCAGAGCAGAAGAAATCCCCAGCTGATATGGGACATGTAGGATCCATTACCCCTGTTCCTTGCCCACAGAGGCAGAGTCAGCTCTTAACTATTCTGGGTTTATGGTCATTTTGCCTGAGGAGAGCAATTTAAAGCAGGTGCAGCATCACCAAGAAATGAGGCCAGTGACTTGGAGTTTCAAAAGGATTTGAGCATCTAGATACAAGTACAACCTTGCTGAAAATACCCCACACTCCTCTGGACACTCCTCCCTCTACTATTGATTACTTGGAACAGTTTTTCCCCTGGTTATTTCAGCCCTTCCAACATTTGATAAAAAATTTCCAGATCTCTGATGGAATTGATGAATTCAGGAGACAAAATGCCAGCATTTCCTTCTATAAGCACTGAGATAATTCACTGAATTTCCAAAGCTGCTACTTGCAAATCTCACTCAATATCAGCAGCTCCAGTGGGAATTCAGTGCCTCTGAGAGTCCAACAAGGAACAAAACCACAGGCTAAAGACAAACTGCAGAGGATATTGGTGAAAGAAATTGAAGAATAGTTTTCTGAGAGATGTGACATTCTCTGGAGAAAAGGCTGTCCAACCTGGCTGCTGTATAGATTTTTAGGTTGCTTTTGTGAGGAAAAAAAATCTGATTATGAATGTGTACAAAAAAGTCTTCACTAGCAGATTATCACCTAAATCCTTTGCAGAAAAAGTGAATTAAAGAGGAATTTGAGTGGAGAAAGAGCAGTGCTTGGGTCAGGAGATCAATCCCTTATGCAGAGTGTATATGCCTTTACAATGTGCATGCATTTTCTTTGTGTTTCCCAACTTTCTTTCTGCCCTTTAATTTAAGGTTGCATGTTCTGACAGTAAATGTCGCACAGCTGCAGAAAGGAAGTCGAAGACAGCCTGTTATTTACTGCCAAGCATCACTCTGAAGAAGTTTGCAATTTGTGATAATGGTATTGTTCCTTCAATTCTGTTCTTGTAGCTGATCCTTCATTACACACAACACTTTACAAAGCCTTCTGTGTTTAGCAGCATTAGCCCGTCAAGCAAGAGATTACAGTAAGAATGTTTAAAATTGTATTACTGCAGCTTTTTTTTTTCAAGTCCCCAGTGGCAGTAAGTACAAGGTATGAGTGGGTGGTGCCAGCAAAAATCATCCTCGTTTGTGTCAGGCAACAAATAAACCCCACATGTATAATACAACTTGACATGATAAACCATCAGTGCAATTAGCCCTTGGATTAGTAATTTTATAATTCAGCTGTTCAGCAGTGACTCAAACCATTGTATGCCATCTTTCAAGACATAAATAGCTTTAGCAAGCAAAACAAACACCTGCAATTAATTGCTTCAAAATGCACTTTTCCATTCCAGATATCTGATCTTTTTTCCTGATAAAACAGAAGATGATTTGAATTACATGGATGGGCTTTACCCAAAGCAGTGTGAGGCTCAGATAGGAGTGTATAATCTGTGACAGCCCTGGATGGACTGGGGAGGTGCACCTTTGCCTCACAATAGGCCATTTCTCTGGTAAAGAATTTGCACTTTACTGTTTTCCCAGGCAAGAAATGCATCATCTCTTACCTCTAAGGAGGGGTGTGGGTGTGCACAGAGAATCACTGCACAGAATCACACAGGCAGGATTCAAAACAGACAGATCTGCTGTTTCTTCAGATTAAAGCTTTGGTTTGCTTCTAATTAGGACACTGGTCAAATCCACATAGGATTCAGATTGGTGAACCCCAAATTTATTTTGATGTGTGATATTGGTCTTGTTGAGTTTGCCCATCAATGACTCTCTCCAGACACATTAGTTGGTGCCATCAAGGGCATCCCAAGGACGGGGGAGTGCTCAGCGCTGCTGCAGAGCCATTATTCACAGACCACATGCAATTGCCCAGGATCTGTGGCACTGCACTTGGCTCACAGATTATTCTGCATTGTATCAGTACCCAGTGCATCCTCTCGAGTGTTACAGTTAAATAGCTAAGCTTTTCCTCCTCTGTGTTCCAGTCTGATTTTTTCTTTTCCCCAGCCGGGATATTCCTTTCCTCTAAAGAAATCATATCCAGTGCCTTTTGAGGAGTCTCTGGTTTACCTTGTTTATAAACCCACTCTATACCATAGCTGAAACCCCACTGCCTTGTATCTCCTGTCTTTTTTCTCACCTTAGTACGATGAGAAAGAGGGAATCATGTGAGCAAGATCTTCATCTATTTCATGGAGAACTGACCCAAAACATGGCCTGTGTTCAGCCAAGAAAAGTTTTCCAAACTCTGGTAATATATATAAAAAGAAAACAGAAACAGGAATATGAATGAGTCACCTTTTCCCTAGCAATCAATAGCTATATTTAATTGAATACCAGGTCAATAAAATTTTGTGATCTGATAATTTCATTGAGTGGAATGAACTCAGACTAGGCAGTCAAGTTGATATGGTGTTTGTGAATTTAGATTTATTTTTCAAGACTAAATTTTGTAAGGTTTTGTAAAACTAATGTGTTCCTCATGAGGTTAAATACAGAGGTGATATAATTAGAAGGTAGTTCATAGTTAATCAATATTATAAAGATCTCCAAATGCTTTGGTGGATAGATCATCATATATCATTTTAAATACAAGTAAGATTGGTTGAGAAAAACTCATATTTTCAGAGTGATTCTTGGGATTATTTTTTTTCAAAATGCATTGCTGTCTTGTTCTGACAAGATGAGAAATTCAGTTGCAGAAAAAAGGAACTACAAGACTGTGTGAGAGGGCTGAAAAAATCTATAGAAAATGCTTCCTTTGCTTTCTGGAAATCTGTAGCCTCTGCCAGTAATTTTTGTGTGATTAGTCAGGAGTAAATCTAGCAGTTTTACTCAGGCTCTGATTCATTGCAATATAACAGAAGTGAGAAGTGTCCTCTGTGTAATTTTCCCCTCTTTTAGTATTAATATTTGCCTACTAAAGTGATTTCTTAAGTACAATATGCTTTCCTGTGCCTCTAGCATATCCTAACATAGAACTTTAACTTTGATTTCTATAGGAAGTGGTACCTGTGGTTTTCAGAGATTTGTGGCACATGCAGCTGTGCAGGTATGAGGCATCTTTGGGCAGCAAGGTCTGTTTTGGCAGCCCTTTTATTCTAGGTATTTCCCAGATTTCCTCAGTTAGCAAAGAGCTCCACAGCAGCAGAGAACCCCAGAAGACATTATGGAACCTGTATGAACAACACATTAAATACAACTTGCAGAATAATTACTGTCTTTACTGTCATCTTTGAATGGCTGGCCACATGCAGTTTGACCAGCAAGCCGTGACTTCCATCTCCCCTGCAAACAAACACGATTGGATGGGGTGACACTTCAGGCTGGCTGTGAACACTGGGAGACATTTCACTGACCAGTCCCTAGAGGAGAAGAGGGGCTGGGAAAGATGTTGCTTCTGCTTGATGAGGACAGTTCACCACCAGAACTCAGCATTAAGAGATACCAGGCCTAAGAATAGCCTTTTCCAGATATTCTGTGAGTCCTTAGGGACTTGATTGTATCTCAGAGTGAAGGCTCCCTCACATCTCTCCTCTCCTTGTTAATGTGTTTGTGATACCTGCAGACTGGCACCTCACCCTCATCAGACCCCTCTGAACCCATCCCAAGAGTAAACACAGACGCTTCTGGTAAGACAAAGCCCCATTTACCCACCCAGAGATAAGTTCAGGTTTCTGTTAGATGATTTGCCAGCAAAGCATAAATGCAGTTTTAATCTCAGCCCTGCAACATAATGTGTCTGTTTGCTTAGGCTCTCTTACCTAAAACACATCTCTGCTCTCAGAAGAAAGGGCTGGAGGCACCATCCCACCCTCATGGTGCCAACCTCTGCAATCCAGAAGCAGAAACTTTTTCCCCAGTGTGGAGCTGGTTTACAGACCTTAGGACTGGAGTCAGATGTTGAAAAGCAAATGCTGAGAAGGATATTGAGGAGTCAGACTAAGGACTACCTGAAATACCTACAGAGTATCTTTTCCCTGGTCTCTGGACAAGATAATGTAATACATTGCTGTAACATCATATGTCCTGTAACTGATCACAGGGGAAAAAAATGGTGAAACTCATGTGTTTTGCTGTCTACTTGCAGCCCAGATGCCCGTTTATATATTTCCTTATTTCCATCCTTCTCCCTCCAGCAAATGTCACAATCAGCACAGCAGAGCTTCTGAAGGCCTTGTTTTCCTCAGAGAGCATGAAGTAACCCAAATAATATCACTGGGCTGTGGCTAGAAAGTTTCACGAGGGAGGAGAATTAAGCCAGTTGAATAAACATGGATCAGCTTTGGCTATCACCCCAGGGTGGAATCTCTAGGTCACTTTGGTTGAAAATGAGAGTGTGAAATGGGTCAGACATTCAGGCCTTGGCTCCCCATTTTCCAGGTCCTGAAGTCAGTCTTCACTGACAAAGCAAACAGGNATGGAGCCTGCAGAAAGAAGGATGGGGACAATCCATGCTCAGGGAGGACAGAGAGGGGGCAGAAAGGGAGCAGAGCATGGTTGCAGCAATGGTGAGCTCCTGCAGCACTATCCTACTGCACCCCAGTTCTCTGCACAGTCAAGAGAGAGGAATAATTGTGTTTTGAAAAGGCTGGGTACAAGAGACACAATAAATTTCCTGACTGACACCTCCCTGATAAATGTGTATAAATTCCCTTGGATAACATGCCACTTGGAGAATTACAGGCTGTGAGTGCTTGGGTAAGTTTTACTGCTTTGGTTTCAGTAGGCTGGCTAATGGCTATGAAATTCCCTCCCAGCTCGTTGTTGGAGCACTACATCCACAATTTAAAAGCACTCACATGTTTACCCCCATGTTAGCTAAAGGAAGAGGCTACATGGGCTGTATGTTATGTTACATCCTTGATGGAGCTAGAGGGATACCAGGAAGCTCACTTCAGCAGCAAAGCTGTAACTTTAAATGAAAAAATACACAGAAAACCTTCTCCAGCAAAAAGACAATCAAATCAAAACAAAACAACAGCAAAAAAACCACAAAAATATCAAACCAAAAAAACAAACAAACAAAATCCCCAAAAAACTAAAAAACAACACATGAGCTTTAAGCACCAAGAATAAAGTCCTAATTCTGCAAAAATATTATCAGCAGCCATTGCAGCACCTACTGTTTCTGTTCATAAGCTCCCTCCCATATCCTTGTCTCTTTTACTACATCAGTTTCTGGCTACTGAGAAATTCCTTGGTTCCCAAATCAGGCTGAAGCCACTGTAACCCCTGGATGCACTTGAAAGCAGCTGATTCTGATTTGGTTTTTGCTCAATTATCTCACATTTCCTCCCTTGACCTCTTGAAGAGATACCATTGAAACACTCTGAAAAGAAGCCCTGACTTGCTAGTTACATAAACTTTCAAACAAAAGGAGTGCATAATTAGATCGCCCAAATTTGTGCAGTAGCAGAAACCTTATTAACAGAGAGCAACCCTAGAAAGACAGCTTTTTCCTCACCAAAGCAGAACTACAGTGCTCTGAGGCTGAAATGCTGAGAACACTTGGACAGTACTTACCTACTGCAGTCTTGTGGATGACATAATGCTGTTAATTAATGGACTCCAGAGAGTCTCTTTTGTTTGTCTTTGTCTACAAGCTCATTTAAGTAAAAACGTTTCAATCGCTGACTCGAGCTCTCTTTGAGGGGCCAACTCTGCATTGCATTTGCAGATGAACAGCCAGCACATAAACAGAGTAAAATAGCTCTATGGCAAAACAGGGCCATGGGGACTTTTCTCCATCCCGGAGGGCTCAGCTCATTTGGAAGGAGTCCAGTGGCCTTGCACATGCACAGAGCGGTGCCTTTGGAGTGTTGAAGAGCATGTTTGACTCAGATCTTGCATCCCTGCACACACACAACTCCAGTGTATTCTGGATGAAAGCTGTGGGAGCGCAAAAGGCGGAGTTGAAAGCACAGCTGGGCCCAGCTGTGTGCAGGGACACAGAGCCTGCTGGGGTGTGCAGGATGGTGGAGGAATATCTGAGTGTTCCACAAGGATCTGCCTGCGAGCAAGGTGCCTGCTCTGCCACCGTAGTCAAGGCAGTCTCTGGCTTTTGGGAACAATTTTACTTCTCTTAAAGTAAACATTAGCTTAGCTATGTTGGATGGTTGGCAGTTGTAAAGGATGTGTCTACACATCCTTTTGTTCTGGTTTGGACCACCAGAACAAGTGAGCTTTAGAAAAAGAGAATCTCCTGGTCAGCTCCGTGGAGTTTCCCATGGACTTTAAACACTCTTCCCAGGATCCATGTCTATAATTTAGGGGAGCTTCAGGCAATCAAACAATTGTCAAATTTCGAAGCCTGGCAAAGCAGCCGTTTCCCTCCCAGAAGGTGATACACTTTGTTCTTCCTGAGCAGCAGCCCCAAAGCCTGGTCGATGAAGTCTGACCAGGACGTTAAAGGAGAGCCTGCAAGGGTGGCAGTGGCAGATGAGGTGAGGATGGATTTAAGCCCTCATGAACTCATTTGATCTCGAGTAAGTGCAGAGCTGATTGTTTCCTCATGGAGATGTGATGAATCCCAGGGTCACCAGAGCCCCAGTCCAGCTGATAGACTATTGAGCACTTCCCATCATTCCTTAACTGGGCCAAGGGCACAGCTGGGAAGGGGAATTCGATTTGAATATTATAGCTTGGTGAGGAAGTATAGATTTATCTTTCTCTTTTTTTCTGGTTAGACATTTGTCACCCAATCCTATTTTTTTCTTGGAAAAGAGATACTTCAATGGATAGTCCTCTGGAAAGTACAAGGAAAATATTTTCATAAAAAGAAAATAAATTTCTTTGGGCTCAAACCATCACTGAAAACTAATGTGCATCTAATAAGAAGTTCACTGTCCAAAAACAATGATGCTGAATTTTGATGATTTTTGTTTTTTTCTTTTTTCAATCTGTGTGGGTATTGTGGAGGCCCTCCTCCTTCTTTGTCAGAGGTAGAGGAGATCTATCTGAGTGCTCTGCCTGCCTGCACCAAAGGCTCAATCACCCTCTTGTCCTCCATCAAAATGATTCAACTTTCCAAAAAAGGCAAAGCAGGGCCTGCTCAGAGCAGAAACCATGTGTTTCTGGGAGCAAAATCTGGCACTGCCCAAATAGCCTTAGCCATGTCCCACATTTCCCTGGCTCTTCAGTGAGCCCCTTGACACATCCCTGTGGTTGTTGCTTTCATGTACACTGACTGCAGCACCTTAGCATAGGGAGCAACTCTTCTTTTGATATTTGTACAGAATTTCACAGGATGATATTTAGGGTAGCTTGGTTTTGGTTTTTTGGATTTTGTTGTTGGTTGGGACTTTTTTGATTGCTCGTTTTGGGGTTTGGGGGGTTTTTGGGGTGTTTTTTTGGTTTTTGTTTATTTTCTTTCAGAATGTACCCTAGAAAGAAATGCAAAAAGAAATAAAAGAAGAAAGCAGAATATGATGTTAACACAGGCTCTTCAGAAAAGCAATTGTCCTTTGGTAAAATGTCTAACATAAAGCAGTTCTGACCTAGGCAGGTGCTCACTAGAGGAAGAGGGTGATCCTACCTTTTGGGAAGCTTTCTGGTAGGCTGCTCTCTCAGCCACTTTCCCTAGCAGCAAACTAGAAATGGAGCTGCCTTGGTGCTTATGGCTTTTAGCTCTAGAGAACAAGTGCTCACAACTCTGATTTCCTGGCCATACAGGGAAGGCAAGAAATCTGTGAGCTTGTCTTCATCCCCCTAAGCAAATCTGCTACCAGCTATGGTGCAGCAATCTCCACTTTGTGCTTCCATGTGATGCCCTCTGAGGTCTGGGAGAGGGGATCCTTCCTTCTCCTGCCAGTGCTCGATGTTAAACTGGAGGGCTGCAACATTCTCCCTGCCTCATCTCTCACTGTCCAGGACCTGCTGCATGCAGCAGGACACAACCTATGGACAAAAGTTTCTTGGGAGGGGAATGTGGGGAGACCAAAGCTACACAAGACTTGCTCCACTCTCTCCTCACAGTCCCATCCTCACAGATTTCCCTGCTCCCATCCCTCCTGCTGAAGACCAACTCACAGCTTTGCCCTGGCAAGAGACTTTCTTGCTTGGTGCCGGCCTGTTGACTTTCTCTGGCACCTCTTGCGTCCCTCTTGCCCATCTGCTTCCCTCAAAAGCCTGGCAGCCCAAAACCTTTGGCTCAGCAAAGATGCTGAGGGGATTCCACTGTAGCCTCTCATAGCAGGCTGCTCTCCTTCTCTCTGCCTTCTCCCTAATGCTGTGGGAGGCCATGCACATTCCATGGAGCCAAGCAGCCAACCTCGGGCAAGATATTTTGTGGCTTGAAAACATTTGCTGGAAGCACCAGGGCACAGGAGGAGAAGAGCAGGCTGCCGTGTGTTGGACACTTCAGTCTGTTCTTGGGCCATCACAGGAACTTCTGAGCTTGCCAAAGTTCAGGCCCTTTCCAGCTTCAAACAGTCTTGGCAAAAACAGTGTCTGCCACTCGGGAGATTGCTGCGGACTGGAAGAAAGAGGCAGTTAATGTAATTCTGCTCCTTAACCTCCTGTGACAAGGCTTGGAGAGAAGGAAGGGGAAAAAAAAAGGTGTGATGGGAAGAGGAGGAGGAGGTGGGAAATATCTCAGCACTTTAATGAAGACTTTTCAAAATGTCTCGCACCTTGTCCCTGAATTCAGATCTCTTCCAGAAATGAGCACCGAGGAATGTGGTGCTGTTATCGAGGCAGCCAGGGTGATAATGCAAGATACCTGCACTGGTACATATGTTTTGGTTGATTTGATTTCTTTTGTTGAAGTTCAAAAAACATGGTTCAAAAGGTCTAAGTTTGCCCTTCAGACCCTGGGAAAACACATTCCTTCCCCTGGAGGAGGAAGGCTGGTTTTGCGACAAAATTAATATTTTTCTTCTGTGGGGCTGTTAGAAACTGACTTTACAGTGAATAATATTTAAAACACTCTGGCTAGAAGACATTGCAGCCATTTTTGTGTTGCAACACACTGGAATACCTGAAATTATCCTTCAGGTATAGCAGCCTTCCCAAGACCTATTGACAACCTCCTGGGATAAACCCGTGGAAAGGACACCACATTCCCAAGGTGAGGGATCCTGACATGTCCCCTTCTTCTTCTCTCTGCCAGAGCTCTATGCCCACCATAGCCCACCTTTTCCACCGGCACCCACTGCTCAGGACAGGGCTACAGGCCCCCCAGAAAATCCACAGGGAATCATCTCCCTCTTACGGTGCGATCCGTTACTACACTTGGGTGCGTCTCTCTCAGCTCCCCGGGGTTCGCTGGAGCGGGCAGGCCGGAGCCTCGGCAACAAAACCATAGCAAGAGTGATCTAACATGGGGATGGGCTGGAAGATGGAACAGGGGATTGCTGCTGGGGAGGAAAACGAGGGCAGGAAGGTGATGATGAGGATGATCAGTCTCTGAGGGAAATGGGAGGAGATGATCACCCGCGGCTGCTGAGGACTGGAACCAGTGATGCAGAGCTCCCAGACAGTCCTTTCCACACCAAATCCAAAAATATTCCTTTGCCCCGAAGGCTGTGCTGGGGCATAAGGTTCCTCCGCACAGGTAAGGGAGTGGCACAGGTCTGTCTGCCCATCGCACAGGTGAGCACTCACCTGTCAGCACTCGGCGCTAAGGCTGGAGGCATTGCCGTCACCAGTCTGCCCAAACTCTCACAAATTCCGTGTATTTCTTGTCGCAGAGCTGCTCTGCCTGGCAGAGCCCGCAAGGCTCTCTCTGGAGCGGGGGCTGTGGCCGGGGCCAGGGAGGGCAGGAGCCGGGGAAGCCGCTGTGCCCGCAGCCCCGGCTCGCAGCCCCGCTCGGCCCCGCTGCGGTCGTCAAGGCACACCTTGCCCATCTCCGTCTGATGCCTGCGCAGGGAAGAAGTCAGCTAAGCTTGCCAAAACAATCCTTGTAGCTGCAGGGAATGTCAGGAAGGCTGGGTCGGCGCCGGCCTGCTGGGCAGTGCCGGTGCTGCCCGGTGCAGACGCAGCTGCCCGTCCGGGAAGCACAGCAGCTCCTGCCGGCCGGGAAAGCAGCTCCAGGGGCTCCCCTGCAGCCCCTGTGCCCGGGTCCTGCCCAGGCCCCTTCCCCAAAAACTCGGCTCCCCATGTGCTCTGAAGGTGCAAGCCCAGAGCCCCCAGCACAGCAGCCCCAGAGCAGTCAGGCACAGAGGCTGATCCTGGTTTCCATCATCAATCTGATAAATGGGAAACCTTCATGGAACTGTTGCTGCTATGTCCATGCACCAGTCTTCAAAGAGGAATGCAAAGAGTTCAGGTGACTGACTGCGTTGTTTGCAGAGCTCAGGGCATCTGAGGAGAGCTCACTTCATGATGAATATTCAGAGAGAAAAGCCAACCTAGTTAACAAGAATTTACAGTGAATCTGGTTACATTAATTTAAAAACCAAGCTGTCCCATTTACTCTTCACACTCTATGATTTTCATAGACTTCTCCAGGTCTGACTGATTACTTTAAAGCCAGACTATCTGTGTCCAGTTGACACAAGCAGCACCCAAAAATGTAGTTCAAGTGCAGCGCTCAGCAGCAGTGCAGAGGCAGGTGCCACACACACGTGGCAGGACCTCACAATGTGGGCACACCCTCCTCACAGCCTGTGGCAGAGGCACTGACCCTCCACAGAGCTCCTCTCTGCTTCCCACATCCCACCTGCATCTCCCACAGCTCAGCTGATCTGACACTTATTAAATACACTTTACAGCCAGCTGCTCATCATTTGAGAGGGATCTGAGAGGTATCCAGGGGCTGCTGGCTGGGGCTGGATTTCACGGGCTGCTCCTGGGCCCAGTCCTTGTCTGCCTATTTTGCCCCTGGATTAAATCATCTTGATGCACTGCAGCAGGAGTTATGGGGAAAAGCCGAACAGAGTTGAACCTGGGTTTATTTTTTGGCTTTGCTCATCCCTTCACAATCCTGAAGAGTGGCCAAGTGCTTAAGTGCCGTTCATTTTGTTGGGTACATTCTTAACAGTGTGAAGGCTCCTTTCTCAACAAATCACCAGTAAAGCTAATTAATCTCAAGGTGAATTCCAATACACATGAGGTCTTCTATTTACAAGTTTTCCCACATCTTGCAAAAAAATGAAAGCTGAAGTTCTCATGTAATGGCATGAATTTACAGACTAGCAATAGCAGACTAGCTTCCAACTTCCCATTAACACAGGGAGTGGGTGGGAAATAACTCACTTCCAAACTGCCCAGGTACCTTCCCCCTAGTTCTGCCAGGAGACACCACACATGGGCAGTGCTGCTGCACCAGTCATGTTGCTCTCTAGGTGAAACCCCTGGACTCAGAGACTTATTGATCCCCACAAAACCAAGGCAGAAAGGAGGAGATAGGAATCTGTAAATCCTGGATCCTCATTTTCAAGGATTTCTCCAGGCTCCTAGTCTTGCTCAGTAAAAGATCAGCATTCACTGCACGATGTGTCCTGCAGGAGAAAGATCCCTTGCAACCTACAGTTCCCTGCCTGCCCTTCCCGTGGAGTTAAAACAGGACCTCTCATTAACCTCTTGTCTATTTTGGCTTAATAGGGTACATCTCTAATCACACTGAAATTATAGGGGAAAAGGAAAAAAAAATCTGAGTGTTTATTTGCTATTCTGGAGTAACAGTCTCTGAGTAATGCTACCTACAGATAAAATGGATGAAAATAAAACAGGCAATATGGAATTTAATGGATAGTCATGGTAGAGCAAGCAGAGGTAGACATGTTCTACTGAAGTCGTAATTTAGCAGGGAAAGTGGTGGGGGGGAGGAAAGAAGAGCAAGAAGGATATCTACTGCTAGGGGAGGTGGTGATGGAGAGGGAAGAAAAATACCTGCAAAGAGATTTGTGAAAATCACCAAGTATTTTGTTCACAGCCGGTGTCCTAGTCATGCTCCCAGTGCACAGATGTGTGGGAGGTCTCTGTCGCACCTGGAGGGAGCATTTGGATTATTAAGATTTCTTTGTGTGACCAACTCCTCCCAAGTGAGCTTTTAGGGAGCTGCAGTGATGGAAGCTGCGTGCATCAGGCTGGGGGCTGCCAGTGGCAAGCTGCCTCTCCCAGCACGGGCAGCCACGTGGCATCGCTCCCGGCCACCGACTGGTGACATTCCATTCTGTGTAAATTACACGTACTACAAGTGAACGAGCAGCTGGAAATTCATAGAGTCATAACTGGGAAGGCCGAGGGGCCATTGCCATCGGCTGCCCAACCTCCTGTGTAACTGGCCATAAAACTGCAGCCAGGAGCTCCCGCATCCAGCCCGGCAATTCGTGCCGGAGCAGGAGTGAATCTGTGAGAAAGACACTCTGTCTTCATTAAAATCCTGATGTGTGTCATAAATCCTGCCTGAGAGCTCCTAAGGGCTAATGACTCTCGCAGAATTCATACCTTATTCTCGCTTTGGGTTTGCTCCTGCCCACAGGGTTCCTTACCTGCGTTACTTCCAGAGCTCCCCTCCAAAAAGCAAACCTCATATTTCATTGTACCGGTGTTTGACAGGCTTGGAGTCCAATGCTGTTTGTGGACTAGATTCACACATTGCCCTGAGCAAACAAAGGGCATGGGATCACCCACCCCGAGTATTCAGGACTTTCATCCAATATATTTTACACAAATGATTTGCTGAGCCCTCATCTAAAAGAGCTCAGCAGGTGCTTGTGCCCGCAGTAAGGGCACACAGGGAAAACAAGAAGGAGAGGGAGAGCTGAGAGGACTGACTCAGAGCTGATTAAGGAGAAGACTGCTGGCAGCGTGACAAGCGTCACTGGGGACTGAGGACTGAAAGAAACCAAAACAAAAAGAGCACATTTTGGGAAGAACCGAGTGCTGAGGGAAAGATGAAGAAAAGGGGTTTGAAAGAGAGGTGCCGGGTGGGGGGAAGTCTCTGCCTGGACTGAGGGCCAGAAAGCTGCTCTCAGGCACCGTGCTGGGAGCAGGCAGCTGCAGGAGGCAGTCACCAAGGCACAGGAGAGCAGGGCAGGGCAGAGGAGCAGAGAGTTTCTCGGTGTTCACACCAGGCAGAACCTGACCTCCCATTCCCATGGCAACCCTAACCCGGCTGCGGCGCACGGAGGCAGATGAAGGCATTCATTTCCCAGCAAAGCCATCTCAGACCCTCGGCACGCGCGAGGCTCCCGCCTTTGGGTTGCTGGGGGAACCGTAACTTTTTAATCACACTGCATTAAGGGTTTTATTACTCTGCATATTTAGAAGGGTTGGTTTATTCAGATCCAGAGAGGGAGAGAGAGATTTGCTATTTTTACTGTGTCTTTCAGATAACCCCAGACTTTTCCCTGCATGGATGCTGGTGCAGGTGACCAGGGTACCACTGCTGAGGGCAGATGGGATGCAAAATAGTTACAGTGTGTGCAAGCAACACAGCAAACAGAGATGCCAGAGAACTGTAAAGTATGTGAAGGAGGGAGATCACTGAGGTGGTAGATCAGTGCCTGATATAATACATCATATTTCTGTGGCTTTTGAGTGAAAAGACAACTGGGATAAATTTTAGCAGGGTGTTTTACATAAATGGCAGCTCCAAACATATCAACAATCAAAAAGAATGGCAACCAAAGGAAAAAAAAAAAGCTCAATTAGCTACTTTATGGAAAGACTGAGGAACAAATGCAACCCAGAAGAGTTTTTCTGCTTGCCAGGGCCTTTGCACATCTCTGTTATTCCCACTCCTGGCCTGTACTGCTTTGCTTAAAAACCTATTTGGAAAGCTTTTAGAAAAACATCAGCATTAGTCTTTGTTTGAACCAGCTGGAAAAAATGACCTTTCCTAAACATTTGGAAAGGCACAAGAGTGACTGACCCTTGGAGGTTGTCCTGGACTCAAGGCTCAGACAGACTTGTTTCCTCAGATGTAGCTGTAGTGCTTTAACATGTCCCTCCAAACTTACCCCACAGACTTGAGTGTATTTAGGCTTCCTGCTGAGCCACTTGGCCCATTGGAGTGGCTGGAAAGGGCGGTGTGGGATGCCAGGGCCAGGCATCTCCTTCGGCCCTGGCAAGGACCAAGAGAGGGGCTGTGAGGTTGCATGCAGCCCACGCAGGCTGAGCGGTTTGGCTGCCCCTGCCAAACCTTACAAACAGATGAGCTCATGCCAAGCAAAGTCTCTTCTGAAAGTAGCAGGAAAACAAAAAACTGTCAGCTTTGTGACATGTGCTTTGGAAAATCCCTTCCAGTGCTCCAGTCATCCCAAGCTCCATCCCAGACAAGCTGAGCAGCTGGCTGTGCCTCAGTCCCAGGCTGCTGCTGCCAGCCCCATCTGTGGCAATGATGTGTCAGGATAGAAACAAAATCTGCAGCTCCTTTCCTGCTCTGGCTGCTGGGTCTTTGAAGAGGACTGTGGGCACCAGAAACACCAGAGACTCTGCAGGGGGTAAGAGCTGGTTTGTTTATTCCAATGCAATAATTATTGGGAAGAGAAGTCAAAAACAGGAGCTAGTAGCATGTGTACCATGGTGGGCTGCACAGATCGGGGTGCTCCCACTGCTCATGTCTGTCCTTTCCTCCATCTGCTCTCCTTTCTGTCTCTGCCAACTATTCCACAGCTCCCTAGGCCCTTCCCACTCCCTTCAGCAATGCCCACGTTCTTGGTGGTACCTGCACCAGGAGCTGTGGTAGCAGCAGCCAGTGCCCCAGGGGTTCTGGCACCTTTGCTCTCCCATCTCCTCTAACCCTGCCAGCTCAGTGTCTCTTCTCACTCACTTTGCTCCAAGGCTGATGATTTTCAAACTTTTGAAGATTTTGCGCTTTGACTGTCAGGCAATGACCAGGCAAAGGCATCCCACATCAAAAGGCTCCAGCTATGCTGGGCGAGTGGCCACGCTGCAGGACTGAGGGGGCTGAGCAGAGCACATTTGCCAGCCACAGAGTGACCTTCATGTGGTGGCTCAGGGACAGCTGCCCCCACTGTGTGAGACTGCTTGTCGCAGAGGAGCAGTCACCCTTGGTCAGACCAAATGTCTGACCCCACAGCTTGTCCCTACCAGCCACAGATGCCATGCAAGGAGTGTGAGGACAGGGTGAACCCACTCCAGCACTTTCCCAGCCTCTCCTCCCCACCCATGGGGATCCAAGAGGCCTCCTGGGCTGGAGTTAGTGCCTCTGTAGGCAATAGAATTTAAATTATTTTCCTTTCATGACTTTTTCCTGCCATGTTTTGGAGCTGTGGCTGGCACTGGCAAGCTCCCATGGCAGACCCCCACCGTGTAATGACATGCAGTGTGAAAGCCCCTCTCTGTTTGAAGCTGCTGCCTCCTGCTTTTGCTCCATGTCTCCAAGGTGTTGGCTGGGAAAAGGCAATGAATGGCCATGGCCTATTTGCTGTCCCCAGGCCTCTTCTATCAGCTTTTTGGCTGGAAACCACTCCCTTTTCCCTGCTATTGCAACTGCTCTACACCTTCTACTAGGAACTGGCTGTCTGGGGTGGGCTGTTGCACTTGGCTGTGGGGCAGAGGCTGCGAGCCCGTTCCTGGCCCAGGCTGGCACCTGCAGCTGCACACAGCAAGCCACCAGTGCTGGGTGTGCATGCAGCTGTGCTGCCCACGGGGCTGGGCAAGGGACAGCGCTCACACCTCACCCCAAAGCCTTGTGCAGTCACTGTCAATGCTGTGATGCCTTTATTTTTCAGTGCCCTTTTCTTCTCCATTCAGCCAGTAACTTAGAAGCACACAAGATATTTTTAGACCTAACTTAGAAGGGCTTCAGGTCTTCAATAGGGTGACTCAGCTGCCAGTGCTGTTTACTTTAGTTTTACAATCAAACTGGGCAATTACAGCCCTGAACAGCTTTTAGAGACCACATTTCCTTGTCATGCTGTCAGAGCTTGCACGCAGCGCTCTCTGTAAAGCACTTTGCACACCCAGTGTCTGAAGGTTTTCTAAAGCAGGTGGAGAATAAAGCCCTGGGCTGTCACACCTTTTTCCTCTGTCTGCTTGTAAATCCACCTTCCTGTGTCCTTCGTAGCACTGCCTCATTGCCAGAGGATCCGGCACGCTCTGCTGGGGACGCTCCCCAAGATGACAGCTCGCGAAGGATTGCTGCAGGATTTGGGTCACGGCCGGAGCGCAAGGTGGCATTTTCTCCCTAATGGAAGTCTCTCTCACAGCTTTTTCCTTTCAGAGGAAGAAATCTTTGCAGCTCACAGAGCCATTTGTACTGGTTTAATGATGCTCAAGACATTTATCCTGGGGAAGAGTTCTGCCTGAGCTCCCTGTTTACTTCAAACCCAGTTATTTATAACAACCTTTCCTCCAGTTCTTGAATCCTTCACCTGCACGAACATCTCCTCTAGATCATCTTTATTGAATACAGTTAAGTGTAGCTCATGGGGTTATTGAATTACAGGCATGAACTTAGCAAAATGAGATAAATCACTCACATATTAGCCTCTCTCTATTAAACACATCTCACCTAGAGGCATTTTTCCATAAAATAGTAACTATATATCAAGCATTTGAATATTTGAAGCAGCTGAGGCAGGCTTCTCCCAGCAAGAAGGCACACAACAGGAATGTAGCAGCCCACTCTGAAGGATGTTTTACTGCCTGAAATATTTATTAGAAATAGCATCCTCTGTGTGAGGCTTGATCAGTAAGAGCCTGAGAGCTGCATTTGCTCTGATTTGTATCAGATTCTCTTCCATGCAATGTGGCACTAGTTGGAGATGAGCGCTGGCAGTCACCCAGCCCTGACACTCACCTCTGCCCAGCCGCTGGCACAGCAGGGACAGTGCCCTCCCTGGGCTCACTTCCCAGCGGGCCCCTGCCAGGCACCAGCTTGAGAGGGACATTTTGTCTTTGAGAGTGAGCGGAGCTTGATTTGGGCAGGAGCAGCACTAGGAAATGTTGATGCCATCTGGGAATGCAAAGGGGACTCAGTTGCGAGCTCAGCCCCTGGCATGGGGCAGGAGAGCAGCACATCCTGGTACTGCCCCAGCTCCTGGTACTGCTCAGCCCCAAACCACATCACTGCCTGCTTGCCCTGCAGCACCCTTGCATTCACACCCCTCCAAAGTATCTCCAGAATATTGGTTTGCTTTTCTCTCTAGGTAGTTTTCATTCTAGCACACCTTTTAACTTCTTTTACTGTGGCCTCAGCTTTTGTATTTTCAGAGTCCACGACAAATCCATGTATAACCTTCCCTGCTCTGTGGTTTGATGTGTCTCGGGTTTTGAGGGGATTTTTTCCCCTCCCTGTGTGACTTGGAAGCCTGAGGGGGTGTGTGATGGTTTATTGGGAGATCCTGATCCCCAACTGCATCTGCTCCAAGCCATTGATGCAGTAAGACTTTCAGATCAAAAGACTGACTGAAATACCAACCGAAAAAAAATATACATATATACAATAATCTGCTCTGATACATCACTGTGAAGATCAATAACCTCTCAGGACAGGCCATGTTCTGCATCATTGCTCCTTATACACAGGATTTTGTTCTGAATAGCTCTTGAATGATAACATTTTATAAAAAATTAGCATTATCAATATTTTAATTCCTGGTATTATTAAGAATTACACAAGGATCGGCAAAGGTATTTGTAACCTCATGGAGCATAAACTACCCTGTTTAAATACTACTGTTTAAGGTGCTGCTCTTTTACAATCCATTAATTAAGTTTCCAGCCAGTGAAAATGGTTTTCAATGTGGATGTTCAACCCTTTTCTCTGGAAATGCCTTTTATTAAGGAATAACCTGCAAATTCAGTAACAGTGATAACATCTCTATACTCCAGTGTCTTCTGGGGAGGACACCGGGGCTTCTCTGCCCCATTTTGCAATGTTCTGTAAAAAAATGCAGTGGAAACAAAAGTTGCACCCCCCGCTTCCGCTGCCTGTGGCCCTGCACCCTTCAGGACCCCTCTCAAACGCACTGAACCCCAGGAGCAGCACTTGTGGCTGCTGCACGCCTGGGCTGCAGCGCACAGTGGGATCAGTCCCTGCCCGTGGGCACGTGTGTACAATGTGCTGGAACCGAACCAGGGGGCAACTCCCCTTTCATGGCCTTTGGTTCAAACTGCAGGTTTGTTATACCCACTTTGTCCTCCAAATTCAGATTCCAGTTTGGCTTTTCCTCATTCCTTTGAGGTACGTGCATGTTGCTGGTTTATGGACACTGCATGGTGCAGCATAGGTTACTCCATTAAAACACAAACCTCTGGAATACCATTCCTTCTTGCTCCCAGTGAACTGGATTTCATACATTTTATTCTCTATTAAAAAAAAAAAAAAAAAACCAACAGATAGAGAAGTATGACAGACAAGCTTTCATTATAATGTTTTAATAATGTTGATCCATTTTCCCTGCCTTCTTTCCTGGTGGAAACAAAAATCACTCTTAGAGTGATCTCCAACTCTGTAATATTTTAACCAAAATGATCCATCTCCTGTAAACACAACCCAGCATGTAGTTCATTAGAGCACTGGTTTGGCACCTGTGTCACCAACTTACCCCATGACTGTGCCTCACTGTTCACACACTTGGAATGCTGCACTCATTGATGTTTCGTGGGCATGGGCACAGCAATAAATCCCCAGGGGGCTGGACACAGGATTGCAGATCCCAGCAGACATTGGAAGAACCGTGAGGAACCAGGTGCCGTGTAAGGCAGCTGCAGGACATGAGCTGGTCTCCTCCTACAGCCCATTAGATCTGCCTTCGAGCACCCACATGCTCTGCAACTTTTCAGTTGGACAAAAGGAGGCTTTCCAGCAGACTGTCCTTTCTGAGAGTGGGTCCCCACAGCATCTCGTGCCATCGATGTCCTGCTGAGCCCCAGGGCACCAGACCAGTCAGCCTGACTGACCAGCACATCATTGCCCACAGCCACCACCTTCTCTCCTCCCGTCAGACCTGCACAGCACTGCCTGAGCCTCCCTTCTCCTCCTCCTGGGGAGCTGGAGAAGCGTGTGATTGCAAATGACAGCCTCACCTCTTCACCCATGGAGTGGAGGCTGGATGAGATCTGATCAAGCAGCTGCTCATCAGTCCCGGGCATTGTCTGCCCATCACTCAGGAGCCACAGGCTGCTCTGTGTCAGAAGTCCCCGCAGGGCTCTCCAAGCAAGGCCTCCAAAGACACGGAGGGGATTTTCAAACCAGCTGTTTTTGTCTGGTGTGCAAATAAATTACGCAGCTGTATTGCAAACCTGCGTGGCTGGTCGCAGTGGAATGTATTTTAGGAGTTTATACAGGGATTTCCTGGGCTGGGACACCACACTCCTTTCACCTTTTCTTGGTCTGAAAGCAAGGTGGGGCAGAGCGCCAGAGCAAGGCCTGTGCAGAGGACACCAGGAGTGCCCAAGCTGTGTATGAACTGTCTGCACTGAGCTGAGCACACTGCAAAACAAACCCCCCCTCCCACAGGGATCATTGCTGGCACCCAAATGCAGGATTTATCCCCAAAGAATCCTTCTCCACAGTTTGCTGAGTATCTACACATTCTGATCTACAGGAGCACATGGCTGAAGCAGGTGTGGAGATTGCCAAACAATATATCCTACTGTCTCCCCTGCCCAGGTAAGGGCACAAACTCACTAAGGTGGAGCTTGGCTAATGTAGGAACTTCACAGGTCCCTAATTATACTTGAGAAACACCATAAACAGAAACAAAATTCTGATTTTAAAAGGTGATCAAAAAGAGCAGCTCTTAGCACACCTGCCCAGCACCTTATGGGAAGACCAGCCAAATATTAAAGGCAACCCTGCATAAACCAATGTAGGACAAAAACAGATTTTGGCACAGTGGGTCAGAGAAGGAATGAGCTCCCATGAAAGACAGGTGCTCTTTACACCTCAGGGAAAGACAATACCTCTGGGCCTTCTGAGTGTAACCATGGGCCTTCCATAAGCATCTGCTCAAGGGCTTTTCACCTCTGTCTCAGCACTCCTGTAAGCACTGTCCATACACAAATCCCGACTTCACCTCCCTGGGTCAGCTGCTGCATTCTGTATGCACCTAATGGGGCGGCAGAGAGGCGGCTGCTCTTCGCACACTCTGGGTGACACACTGCACAAATTCAAAGCTCCCACAAACATTAAACAAAGGCTTGCTCCAAGGATATGGCAGCTTTCCCACATCCCTGGCTGAGCAAATGGAAACACTTCCCAAAAGCACATGCCGTAAAGGCTGTCCTTGGTGGTTCTGTGGGCTCAGGGCTATGTGCCAAGATGTGCTGAGCAGCTTAAATAACAACCACTCCTGCACTAGCCCTTTCACCACCTCCCCTGGCTCTAGGCACTACCCAGTCCACCTACGTGGGACCAGAAATGAGAAGGGATAGTTAAACTCAGGGATAACTAAACTCCTTGAGAGCCAAGGAAAGGCACTCTAATCCTGGCAAGCTGAAAAGTACTTTTCAACATCTTGTGACATGGGAGCTTTCAGAGCAGTGATGGAGCTCATCCAGATTCCCATCCTGGGCTGGAACTGGCGTCTATCACCCCAGGGCAATGGCTTCATTAACATCAGTGCCAGTGCCCAGTTCTCCAGCACAGGATCCCTGTAAGTACAGACAGTCCTCTGGAGACAGCTCCTGCCATCACTGAAACCAACCACCAAGGTAAAGGCTGCCTGAAATCCTTGAGGAGAGGAACTTAACACAAGAGACCTGGTGGAAACAGCAGGAGCTTTGTTTCTGTTTTGCTTTCAAAGGATAAGCACCTTTTTCTCTCCCTATCCTACTGCTGGAGTACAGTTTGTACATCCCATCATTCAGATGTCTGAGAAATTATTTCACAGTGTTCTTTATCCACAGCTGTGACAAGCAAATTACACTGATTTAGGCTCATCTACCTTGGTCTCCAGGGATGCTGGATATTAAACTCTCTCAGAACTGGCAGCCTGAAGCACTGTCACCACTCAGCCTGAAGGAAGATGCTGGGATGGCTTCCCTACTCAACAAAAAAAGCCTGCTCTATTCAGGGCAGGAACTAAAATATGATGAAGGGAGCACCACATTACTCACTCCTTCTACAGAAATGAGGCTCATCTTAGCCACAGCAATAATATTTACTCCAAATGGCAGGTCTGCAACTTCACCACTGGCTCCAAGAAATATGTCTTTCCTTCCTGATACACTAAGTCCTACGAGATCCTGCAGGCTCCATTACCCCACTTGACAGCAGCCAAACTGCCTAACCATGCCCATAAAATGATCAACAGGCACCACACATGCAAGGCAGAGATCACGGCTGGCCTATCAGTGAAGCCAGAAGAAGGCTTGCCCAGCAGCAGTGGCTTCAGAATGAAGGAATCATAGAATATCCTGAGTTGGAAGGACTCACAAGGATCATCAAAATCCAGCTCCTGGCCCTGTACAGGACAACCCCAAAATCACAGCACATAACTGAGAGCATTAGCTAAGTCCTTGGCCTCTGGCAGGCTTAGTGCCATAGCCATTTCTCTGGAAAACCTGTTCCACTGTCCAGCAACCCTCTGGGCGAAGAACCTTTTCCTAATATCCAGCCTAAACCTCCCCTGAAAAAAAAAAAAGCTAAAAGTGTGGTGGTTTGTTATGTTAAAGTTGTTGTTTGTTTCTTAATAATTTATTGTTAAATAAGTTATAATGGTTTGTTCCATGTACCCCGTCTCTGTTATCCCAATGGTTCAGTCCTAAGTTGTTTGTCACCTCATTTTCCCGCCAAGTGGTTGTCAATCTTTAAGTCAGTCTCCCCAGCTCCTCCCTTGTTACCTTATATGCCCTTGTCAATCCCCTTTGTACCACCCACAGTCCGTGTCTGTCAAGAAGCCCACACCCCTATTTTTCCAGAACTTTCCATGTCTGTTACCTCATTATCAGTTGTTGGTTGGTCTGCAGCATTTGTCCCCTCCCCTGTGTGCTCCCTATTGGTTTATTCTGGCTCCTTGCTCCTCCCTTTGTCCATCCTTATTGGCTATTGACTGTATACTCCCCTTGTGCCTGCCCCCATATATAAGATGTTGCCAGTGTTGAAAGCTTTGTCACTTGTCCCTGACTCCTTCAGGAAATAAACCTCCTTGGAACTCATACAAGTGGCCCCTCTCTCCTTCTTTCGTCTTGAGTCCTCGGTCCGTCTCTCTGCCTGCACCCCAGCTTGCAGTGGGAGGTCGATTCTCCCCTGCTGAGGCCGCCACTAAGTGAGCTCTCTACAGACCAGGAGGCGATCTCTCCGCTCCTGCTGGGACTGCGGGACTGAGCTAGCCCTCAAGTGACTGCTCTGCAGTCGCATGAACAGAGAGAACCGGATCATAAAAGAAAACCTGAACACTGGCCTACCCCTCAGCTGGGCATTGCTTGGGCACTGCCATGGGCAACTCAGTGAGTGCACTGATTATTTTCCTATTTACATATATATGCACAGGAAAGAACAGGACAAAACCAGTCTTCTAGTTCTTCTAGGAAGGTGGGACTGCTCCTCCCACCACTAATGCTGAAACCTTCTTCAAAAGGGATAAGTGCAAAAGTTATTTATTTCTTCTGAAAGCAGCTGGGTCTTTATTTGGTATGATAAATGCAGAGCTGCCACAGGCCAGGCTTGCTGGGAGTGCCAAGGTTAAGGTGCAATAGCACATTTATCCTCACGATCAAGTTAAGCTTGCAGCCCATTTTCAACATAAGCCTACTCTAGCAAAACAGTTTGTCCTTTAATCACAGCAGCAAAGACAGGCTCCCAGACTCCAGCTATTTTAAATGCACTCAGATGGGTCCAGATAATTGTTAGAGAGTAAGGAAAAGCTTTGCAGTTCTTGAATCCAGCAACAAAAGCTGAGCCATGTGAGGAAAGAGGCACGACTGGCAAGATGGCTGATGCTGCCATCTCCTCACGGGAATTTGTAACTCTTCTATTAAATCCTTCTCAAAGGTGCTTTCTTCTCCTCCTCTCTCTGTAACCCTCATGTAAAAGCCCCATCAAGAGCATAACAGGATTAATGTTTTTATACAGTTCAGGAAAGTAATTTAGAGCCTTGCCCTCTGTATTCCTAAAGCCAGTATTAAAAAGCTTGTTTGATGCAGAAGATCCCTTAAAATTATCATGAATATGTGATTAACCTTATCTGTAATACAGAATCATACCCTGTCTTTGAGGTGCCAAAGATTAAACCAAGCATTGAAAAACTTTTTCTTTGCAAAGTCCCAGAGAAAAAAATCTCAAGTACCTCCTAACCAATGACCAGATGACTGAGACATCAGTACAAGCCAAATATTAAGATTTGACTTCCCTGTAGGATCTGTTTGTTGATGTAATCAGCAATATATCTACTAAAAATGAGAAAACAAGTGAATGAAATTGAGAATAGCAGGCTATTCAAAACTAAATGCAGAATATAATTTAGTTTTATTATAGATATTTGATAAGCTGCATCTTTATCTCAAATACATTCTTAATAAGAAAATTAAATTCAAGCATAAACTAATGGCAAGAGCACCTTCTGTCAACTGGATGCACTTCCTTTTGCAAAAATGAAATTCAAACAAGCCTGCTATTTTTCAGCTGTAGACATCACAATATAGTGGTATCAAATGAAGTCTGCTATTACATGAATAATATTATCTATTATGCATTAATATGAATATACATCAATAGGGAAAAAAATCTGGGCCAATAGCACTTTAGCAAAAAAGTTGCTCTTGGCACCATCTGAGTACTTGGGAACAGTCTGGACAATACTGAACAGGCAAGATTAAAGCCTATATATAAATTAAGAATAAAAACTGAAAATGCTTTCACTTGAAAAGCAAACCAAGAAGTTTAAGGCACTCCCACCTATACATTAATTTGTTCCAGAAACCAAGGAAAGACAGATTTGAACACCTTTTATGTCAAAATTAAGAGGGCATCATACAGTATCATAAAAGCAGCATAAACTCTGCACTCAGATTTTCTTTAGTTTTAAGCCTCCTGAATACTTGAACCTGTAGTCCATCCAGTCAGGTAGTTTTATCTTCACTTCAAACATGGTTTGCCTTTCAGGCAGGCTAACAATTTGGTTTTTGTTTTGCCCCCCATCGGCATCTCAATGCATTGGGATGAATCACACCAGTTGATATTCACACTACATGAAGCACCTGCAGAAAAGTATCCTGCGTGTATTGCATATATTTATGTCAAAACCATGGTGTGGTATTACCTCCCAAAATAAGAATAAGCTACAGAAACCTCAGAAGAACTATCCACACAGGAATGCCTCTGGATTTTGTAGATGAAAAGGAACTGTCTGATCTAGGAAATGACACTAGTAATAAACCTACTGTCAGAGTATCTCCAGCTGATCAGCTACATGTACAGAATAAGAGTAACACCTTTTTTTTCTCCTGTTTAAAAGAAAAATTATCCTTCTCACCAGTTAATGGAAGCCTGCCTTGCAAGATAAATTCCTGTTGAATGCTGTTTTTCAGGACACAACCTGATATAAGTGTATGGATGGGGGAGCAGGGGGTTTTCAATGATAAAAAAGAATACAGGCAAAGGTCATATGCAGATTTATGAAAAATAAATTTATTACATAACACCTTGTTTTAACAATGTTTGATTTTTTTTTACTCAGAATACTTGTGTCATTCATGTAAAATAGTTTGATACAGTACATTGTATGTAAGTTTTTCCTCATAAATTCTAAGGCTCTCCTAACATCTTGTTCCTCTGCAGCAGGAATGGCACCCCTAAACATCGTGCGAACATTAAAAAAAAAATTAACTGAACAAAATTTAAAATCCACTACACCAAGCTGGTTCTCAAAAATCATGACAAAATATCTGAATGGATGCCGCACCTTTTTAGGAAATATCACTCATGCTTTTTTAATCCCAAAGCATGCTCACAAATCATTAACACCAACAGGAAAAAAATAAAACACTGTCTATGACAATCATTTTAGTTTGTTTGCTGAACCAAACATGTTTATATCAATGACAACATACTTATTTTACTATCAAATAGCAGCTTTAATACCAGTCAAGTCATAGATTTCAAAACAAAAACAAAAACTTATGTTGGAAATAAATCTTTGGGACGCTTGTAATTGCTGGGAAAAAATGCAAACGCTTCCATGTTCTTAAAGAAAATCTCATCGTAGCAATCATGTCGGTCATAAAACATCGATCTAGCTGGAAAATGAACCAACCCACAAAAGTCACTAAAAATAAATGTCTATCAAAACTGTCTGAGAGTTACGGTTAGTTTGCTTTTTTGCCATGGTAACATATACTGTATGCTTCAAGTACCAGTTCAAAGATGTCGTGTACTATTGGTCAGATGAAGTTGTTACATCAAGAGAATTCACCACATACGACAACAAAAATGTTTGCCCCTAGCACATTTCACAGCTTCACCTGCTACAGACTGTCACTGGAAAAAATGCATCGGTCAGTCTGAACCATGTCAAGTAAACTACAGAAGTAGCATATCCACAACACAAACCGTGCTAGCACTTTCTTTTCAAGTCTAACCCCAAAACCAGGTACAACGTGGGAGCCCCCCCTCGGCCCCGTGGCAGGGGGTGGGTCGTGGCGGTCGGACAGGTGGGAGGTGTGGTTGTACAGTACATTCTCTGGCCCAAGCCGGGCTCCTGGCACGCAGCTGCGCGGCCGGTCCTGCAGCATCAGCGACAGCGCATCGACGGCACCGGGTGCAGCTCAGTACCGGTGGGTCTGGTGCGAGTACTGCGGCGGCTGCTGGGAGGTAGCTGAGTATCCCATGCTGCTCTGTGGCTGCGATGTGCTTGGTCCGGGGTTGGGGTAGGCAGCATGGGGGTTGGAACGCTGCAGGGGGGGAAAGCACAGACACAGAGCCCTTCGTAACATGGACATGGCGAGACAACTTCACCTACTGACTCGTTTCTTCAAGAGGCACCCAGCACACACAATCTCAAAGCAGCTGCACTTCCAGGCTTTGTTTCACTAACTCTGATTACAGCAGGTAACAGACATCAGGAATACCAGACAGCAAGTGACAGCTGCCAGCCTTCTGCTATCCACCCTAATGGGAATCTTCACCCATCACAGTCAAACCTCCAGCCAACCCTCCAGATGGCTATTGTGCACCTGCACATGACACTCGGCTACCACCACTCACAGCAGTGGTCTTCCCCACTTGCTCCCTTCTCCTAGCAGGAAGGTAGGCTGGGATGGAGGTCCCGGTGAGGCATCTTACTGCTGATGAGCCACTCTGCCTTATTCTGGAGATTTTCACACATAGAGGATATACTTGCCACTCTTCTGTGTGACCTAGGAGTACAGGCTGAGAGCACTGTGACTGGGCTAAGGTGTCACCTATCAGCACCTATTAAAATGTTCAAAGGAGAGTTTAAACACAACAGCAACATGTTCCTCAGTGGAACCAGATATTTCAGGAAAAATGTCCTTAGATTGTGGCTTGGGAGTTTCAGATAGGACACTGGAGGAGGGACCAGTAAGGGGCCAGTACAGCACTGGGAGAACCTGCCCATAGAGTCTGTGAGCTCTCTCTCTCTATGAAGATTTTTAAGACTCAGCTTAACAAAGCCATGCTAACCTGAGTGAGTCAGAACTAGCAAGAGCCCTGCTCCAAGTGGGAGACTTGGCTATATGGTTTCCAGAGGCCTCTTTCAACCAGCACTCACACAATTATTTGAGTGGAGCATTCATCATTGCAAGAAGCTCCCAGCAAACCAGGAACTGCTTACTTCAATTTTAACCTAAAAGTTATTATTTACTGATCATGTGCTATAAAAGAAAGAAGGACTGCCTGTGAGATTTGCAGTAAGTATCTGACGACTTAGTAGCATTTAACATTTCATTAAATTAACACAATTTCAGTACATTACTGCACTGGTTTACATTCACATTAAGGTTTACATGCCCTCACAAACTTTGCAGCATTTAGAAACTGTGTAGCTTCTGAATTCTTGCTATCACAGGATATATTATGTTTTTTAGGAAAAGTTGCTTCTAGAAGAGGTCTGGAAACTTCTATAAAGTAACTATTCCAGGACTAGGGCATTGCTACTGAGACCTGAATAGGAAAAAAATGTGGTGAACCAACACCCTGAGAAAGTAAAATATTAAGTCACAACATAAAACCCCCAATTTTTTCTTGTACAGCATTTAGAACAGAAGCTATACCCAGGAAGCTGAGATGATGGCAGAAGTAAAAGAGGCATACTCTACTTGTTAACACACACTCACAGGACTGAGCTAACACCTCTAGAGAAAAGGGGGATAAATGGCTGGACCAGCACCTAATGTCAGTGGGAACAAACCAGCACTGCTGATCCACACCGTTAGCACAGTGACTGAACTTTGTTGACATTTGCCTTCAGCCTTGAGAGGAGGACTAAGTCTCATCAACAGAAGTGTTGATGAGGTCTGGGTCACCCTTCTCCATGTTACAAATACAGAATGTACTTCAAAGAGCAAAAGTCTTGAATGTTGGTTTTGCCCATGTGCAGCTCCTGTATGTAGGAAACCATCACAAATTTAACCATTTAAAACTGACCACTCATTTCAGTTGTAAAACACTCCCTGCATCCTGACTTCTAAAACAGATCTTATTTCAAGACAGAGACAATGAAAAATCAGATTCTTTCGTGACACCCAGAGCAACAAATGGCTTTTGTTTAAGAAAAAAAGTAAATATCCAATCCTTTCTAAATACTATTAAGCACCCACAGGGTTACCCCAAGCTACAGCCTGAATTGCTCCAGCCTGCTTAATCACATTGCCTTCGGGAGTGTCACATTGCAGATTTAAACAAGGAGGCAAGTCTGTGTGCCATGTGTCTACTATTTTTATGCATGGCAGAAAAGGATATGAGGTCAATGTGCCCTGCAGAGTAATTTGACTTCTGAGTGAATGCAGAAACTGTCTTAGTGTGCCTTGCCCAGGAGATGGCAATCCTTCTTCACAAGCTTTATATGGGGAATTTGAGCAAATCAAATGAAGAACAAAGGAACAGGTGTTTGATTAAAACAGAGGGCTGTATTGTAATGTTTTTTTTCCCTCTTCTTAAGCTGCTGGATCAGAAGCAAAAAATGTGAGGAATTTTTTCAGGGAGATCTGAAACCATCAGTTGGAAACTCTTAACTGCTTTTGTTCTAGTGCTGGCAAGTTCAGGTCTCCTCTCTTTCATTATCATGTTTTCCAGACACCTTAATCAGAACAAATCTACTGACTGCCTCTTTGCAAGGCTAGGGGGAAAAGGTTATATTTTTTTGAAAACCAGGTATTTTCCCTCCTAGAGAGACAGCAGAAAGATTGGTCAGGAGTAGTCAAGTTACCAGTAAGAGCTCCTGAGACAGAAAAGCAGCAGTTATCATTATCTTAAGGGAAGAGTATTCTGAAATGATGTTTGCCAACAAGCGCTGTCCTCAGCTGTAATCCCAGGATGGACATCTGCGAGTACAAAAATTCTGATGAGCACAAACTGAAAACAAACCAATGCCAACTCCAGCCAAGCAATTTGAGTCCTCTGACTTGTCAGCCAGCAAACCTCAGCTCTGGCTCACAGAACTAGGACCTGAAGTTTGTTCAAAATGCCACAATGCAGCAGCAAAATGAGGTGAAGGGCATGTAAATAGGGCATGTAAATGGGGCTCCCTGACACAGTACACACAACTTCTGAATCAACCTCCTTAGATGTGTGACTCCACCCGAGGGCAAGATTAAGAAAGTTACAGCTGCATTTGCCTTCTGCTCTGTGTGTGTGTTTTTAAGAAGTGGAAGAAAGAGCCAATTAAAAGGCCAAAACAGCAATTGACTGCAGCTTGCCACATTGAAAAGGATGAAACTCCTGTAAGAGTGCCTGTGATGGATAATCCTACTAAAAGAAAGATGACATTTATACTTAGAGGCACCCCACCCTGCAGAACTATAGTTAAGGCTCACCACCATCTCAAACAGCTCTAAAAATGTATATTGTTCAAGGAGAAGGACTTGCAAACTGATGTGTTATTGATGTCCTGGGATAATGTGAACAAAGGCACTTGGGGACTATATGAAGGGTCTCACAAAAAAGCTCCTGAAAATGATCTTATTTTACATTTTTGTAGTACTTTCAAGTTTTGGCCAATGCTGAGAATACACAGACTTAGGTAAGGATGAAGGTAATGGCCCCAGGCAGCTTCTGAGGCTACCTGGTACTCTGAGGAACAAACTCTGAAACACAAGATTTCAAAGCCCACTGGTGGTTCATGGAGAAGCGGTATCAAACTGAAAGGCAAGTTGACAGCAGCAGCTTTACTGACTCTGTTTTTTAACTCTCCCTATGTTTTTGCTACAGACTGTAAGCCCAGCTAAATGGATTTCCATTATCAGGGTCTCACATGTCGATATCAACCTTTACATTAACTGAAAACATTGCCAGTAGTTTCCAACTTCCCCATCTTTTGATTTTCTCCAAGACTGTCTGGCCACCTGTACCATGCATTCCATGTGAACCAGGATGCAATGGTTAGTTCCTGCAGGCTAACATTTCCAGCAGCATGCCTCCTCTTGAAATCACCTATTCCCTAGGTTTGCAAAAATCTGCTGTTCTCTAACTGCTCCTGTGAATCATTGGAAGGCTTCCCTGCTCCTCTTTTCTAACTTCTAAGGTTGTATCAACTAAAGGTTCTGTCCTAAACTCTCTTCTCCCCCATCTCCAGTAGTAGCCTTATCCAAACCCAAAAACTCAGGTATCATTTGCTGGGATGACAAAGATATTCTTATACTCCAGGCTCTGATTTCTTAATGTCTGACCACCAGCTCAAATGCAGGAAGGCCAGAAGACATTTTTCATGTTTTCCTCAAGTGCTTTTTCCCAATGCGTCTCCTCATCTTCCTCACTCATTGACTGCCACCACCTCACCTGTCTTCAGATCTGCAATATTTGCTTTAGTTAACCTGGAATTTCCCTTGATCTTCCAAAGAGATTATGACAGCATCATGCCAAGTCTTTATTTGTTATCCAAAATGCTGTTTCCACATCCATTAACCCAACTAAAACACCTGTTCAGATTCTTATTTCACAGCTCTTTTACTGCAACATCCTCTGCCTCCTACCACTGCAGGTTTGTTCAAGCAAGAAATGGCATTTTCAGGTGATACAGAACACAACATAACAGGCTCCTGGTCCATAACCATTAGCATTCCCTAATATGAAGGTGATAATTAGTAACTCTAATAACATCTGATCCTAATTTCCTTACTGCTAACCTAAAGAACATCAGGATATGAACAAATCATCAACTAAATGAATCTGGGGAAAAAGAAAAATCAAAAGATGCCAAAAAGTAACAGTTAATACAGTGACATTTACAAAATTACTTTTTTAGTTTGAAGAAACACTGCTCTAAACATGAAAAGCAAATACACAATATGTGAATAAAACAAAATACCTGATAGTCTGAGGTCATAATAAGTCCACCTGAGGTAGTGGTAGGAGGAACAACTCTCACTTTTTTCAGTGGGGGCCCCTGTGTGTGACTGTTGTCTTGGTTCCCTGGATGACCAGTTCCATTAGTATGGTTATTGCCCTGCTGCTGCTGCTGGTTCTTCTCAATTGTTTAAACACAAAGAAAAATTTCAACTCAAAAGCAGTACATGAAATAACATAAAATCAGGAAATAGTGTAAAAGCCAAAGAAACATGATGATACTGTTCTTCTAGTACTTACTTTGTCTCCTTTATCATCTGGTTCTTCTTCTGTTAAAAATTCTCGTTTTGGGTAAGGGATTTGACAACCTGCAAAAACACTGTCCCCCAAAAAAGTCTATTTATCACTGTATTAGAACAGAAAGGTTAGACGTGTAAGATTCACACTTTACCCATGATAGTTTCAAGCTGCCTAAGCCATCATTTAATACCTGTAACTAAGGGAGAAGTTTTCCCTCTCTATCGCCATATTCTAAACTTTGTAAAAACATATTCACATTTGATTTTAATGTTCATTTGACTCTTACACACTAACTTAAGCTCCCAGTAATTTTTTGTTGGTCAGAAAGGTACATCACTTTTTTGGTATCTACAAGGGCACAAAGAGCTATCTCACTATAGCTATTGTGTAATTCACAGTCTCAGGACTAACTAAAAATATTCCTGGCAACTTCACTGACTATTAAAAAAACACCTGCAAAAAAAGTTTAAAAGTAACTAGAAATTTCACCTATCAACTCATATCTCATAGTCTGCATGGATTTGCTACTTCTAGTTCAAGCTAATATTTACCTGCCCTTCATCAGTAGAATGTATTTATAATGAAGTCTCTGCACACCTGTTAGCAATACTCATTGTGTATTCACATTCAAATGACAACCTAAATTTGAGAAAAAAGCCAAACACTATCCTAAAAGCAGTTTCTGCAAGAGCCAATCATCTCATGACTTTAAATCACAGAGACAGTTCAGGAGATGCTATAAATAATCCAGCAGGCTTTAGTGAAATAATTTCATTTTTAATTAATTCCTTATAAGTATACATATTTTATAAATTCTTCCCTACATAAAGGTAGAGAATCACAGACAGGAGGTACTAATAGCTTCCCTAAAAGGGTGTACAGTCATGCTCTCTGGCTAGCCTTTTGGAAGAAGGCTTAATTTTTAATGAAATCATTCTTTGTCCATAAATTTTCTCCCTTTTGTAAATCTGCCTGTGCAAACAAAAAAGAGGAGTGTCTACAGAAAATGGATTTAAGTTGTTAAGGATGACAGCACAGAGACACAGACTTGACTTTCCCCACCCAGTGAATTTACGACAAAGGCTAAGACAAAAATGTAAACTAATTAGAGACTGTCATCTGGCATTCTGAGGCAGAGAAGCGGACCTGCGGGCACTTAGCAGTTGTCTACCAAGATCTGTAGCATGCATAATCAACCTGTCAGTGAGTAACAAGATTAGTGCTGCATCTAATAGGATCAAAGTTCCATAAAGCAAGAGATTAATAAAAATGCTACTTAATTTTAAAAACCACGAATGGCATTTTAGTGGTTATAGCCTTCTTCGGTTGTTAGACAGTATTTAGCTCAATATTCACAAACATACTTAGGGCAGAGAGAAAGCACATTTCTAAAACATCTCTGAATGCACCAATAGGTTAATAAACTGACCACTTACTCGGATGTGGGAAGAGGATCTTCCAAGAAGTAAGGATCCTGCATAGCCTGTTCTGAGGTAATTCTCTTTATTGGATCCATAGTGAGCAATTTCTGAAGCTGAAAAAAAAAAAGGAAAAAAAAAAAAAAGAAAGAAAAAAACACCTTTACATTACCAAAACCATTTATAGAAACTTCACTGTATTCCTGAAAGTTGATACAAATGTGTCTGAACTCAAAAGCCTAAGCCTAAATGGCATAACCACATTCTTCTCCCATTAAAATAGTAACTTCATTTCCTATCAAAGGACACCTATTTTCACTTGCAAAGCCCAGGACATTCAGTTCCAGTCACAAGGGTTCTATCAAAACCATTCAAAAAGTTTCCACAATGTACTAGCACCTTTAATCACAAAATAATTTGGGTTGGAAGGGCCCTTTCAAGGTCAGTTAGTCCAGCCCCCTGCCAAGGGCAGGGACACCTTTAACTAGACCAGGTTGCTCAGAGTCCCATCCAGCCTGACCTTGAACACTTCCAATGATGGGGCATCCTGAACTTTGTGGAACCTGTTCCAGTGCCTCATCACTCTCTGAATAAAGAATTTATTCCTAATAGCCAATCTGAATCTACCTTCTTTCATTAGAAAGCCATTATCTCTTGTTCTATCAAAATAACTCTCCAGCTTTCTTGGAGACCCCCTTCCAAGTAGTGGAAGGTGCTATAAGGTCTCCTGGGAGCCTTCTCTTCTCCAGGCTGGACAAGCCCTGCTCTCTCAGCCTGTCTTCAGAAGAGGAGAGGTGCTCCAGACCTCTGATCACCTTTATGACTCTCCTCTGGACATAGCACCCCAGTTGAAGCCTTATGAACTAGGAACACTAGAGCATAACTATTTTATTTAGCTCTAGTGCTGAATTGCAGTGATGCATTCTTAAACTACACTTATTCAAGAAGTCTGGTGTACATGCATATACTTCTCTTCATCCACCCAAGCAGCTGTGTGGAATACAGCTGTGCTGGACAAGCAACATGAAATAACCTTCAGATACCACACAGAAAAATAGTGAGTTTTCATGTTTCACCAATGTAACAGTGTGCAAGGCAAAACTGCACCATGACGTATTGTCCAAGACTTTAAAACAAATGCTTCACTTTTAACCTGTAGTGGTTTTTTTTTAAACAAGAAAATACATAAGTAAATAAAATTAATCTACATTTCCTAATCATACTTTTTGATAGGATTCATACATTCACCTTTTTAAAAAGATCCAGTGTCATGATCTAAGTCTGAACTGGCCATCTCCTTTCACTAGGAGAAATTCATAACTGCATGTGAGAATTCATAACTACAATGCAAATCTCCATACTTCAAAAGCTGAGCTTGAGAAAGTACATTTCCCTCCTCAGCCTTCAGTTTTGACAGCATGGTTAAGAACTTGATAACTACGAATTACCACCATCAATCCAGTTTTGTTTTTCACATCATCCACAAGAACTCACAGTAAGGTTTTTCAGCTCTCTGAGTCTACATGAAGTTTTTATAGAATAGCATGCTGAACAAGCCAATTCTTACTCTCTCAAAAAGCACTGCCAAGAGCAAGAAAAGGAAAAGGCAAAACATGACAAAGAACTGCCAACACACTGAAAAACACAAATAAAAAGCACTGCAAAATACTAGCATAATTTGTGGTGACTGGATTCTAGAGCTGTCCATCACATCATGACAAGTCTTGGTCATGATCAGCCATACAAAAAGAAATCAAAATGATTGTGCAACCACTATCCACCCAGGGGATCAAAACTTTGGTTCTGCCCACCTGTACAGATGCCACACAGAAGTGAACCTTCTACATATTATTACAAATATTTTCTATTTTAAAAACTGCTTGATGTAAAGATCACCTTACTAAATGACACAATAAAAATGCAGTAAATTTCATACATCATGAATTAATGGGACAATCACTACAGTTTATATGGACCAAAGTAACTATATGGAAGATCAAAAAAATCAGGCATATAGGAATTTTTAAAAGTAAAAATAAGCTATTGAAAGTATGCAAAGCAGCAAAATGACTTAGGATTGCAGCAACACTGCAAATATAACTACAGGCTAACACAACTATAACACGACTTAAAGAACAAAAACTTCAAAATTACTTGATACTCAACCTAATCCAGTGAATGACACTCAGAATCATTTTATCAATGTGAGACGATATTTCATCAATATGAAAGAAGATAAAGACATTTTTCAATTTTCAGATTGCAGAGTATCAATTATTCCTAAATTAATTTATAAAGTTAGTTACAGTGGACTTGACACCAACTCAACTCTTACTTGAAACAACTGCAGCGTATACGTGGGATTTGATTTTTTGTCTGCAGGAACTTACCAAGTGGAATGCCTTACTATCTGGTTTAACTTTATGTTTTTCCATATATTTGATAAGGCTGCAGTTGGTATACCTACAAAAGGAAACAGAAGTGGTATTTTTAATATGCAAAATATTGATACTGCAAAGTTTTCCTGGTAGCCACAAAACATATTAATAAGAACAGTTTAGTCTCTCTGCAGATCCAATAAGCAGGGAAAAATCACAACTATCAACACCAGAGATTGCTTAAAAATCAGAAATGCAGAAAGGCATGTTTCCCTCACATCCTTATAAAAGCATATCATACCCACACAAAAAGCACACTTTTAACCCACATGCAGACAGCAAACTATTTATGGGACTTAAACTGCCTGGTAGCAATTTTACTACTATACTGTTTGAGTCTGTGTATTTCTCATGACAGTGAAGATAAATAATAAGCTCATCTGAATGATCTCCTGCAACCTACAGGTTGCTACAAGAACATTCACATATTTACTTTTTTTTGAAGAGAAGCTCAAAAAAAAAGGTTTCTAAATGGTTGCAATAGCATGGCAGATGCAAGAAATGTATGTACCTATACAGCCCCAAATGCCTCAGCACAGAAATCAGGCAACAGGGTGGCATTTTAAATGCATGTATTAGCCTGTGGCAATGTGACAGCAAAGCTGAAGGGTATTTTCTTCTTTAGTCATTGTAAGCTACCCTAGACACCAAACCTGACAATTATACCCACTGTTTGCTGGAAATGGTATAAGGTTACTAGACCCCTTTTAAACAGCTATTACAGAAAATTATTGCCAGTACCACAGATTTGGGAACAGCTGTGCTCTGACACACTGTGCTTTGCAAACTTCAGAGCTGCATGGGGTCTTACTGGCATCACCTGTTTCACACCTGCCACCTTACCCTTTACAGCCCCTGGCTACTCTTCTGATCCACACCACCTCAACAGGCCAAGTTCACCATTATGAAACAACTTGATTTTTCATTTTTCACAATCTAAGTCATAACAATTTCATAGTCCTTGTTTGGCATCTACATAGAAAACAACTCAAACTGCAAGAAATTTAGTGTAGGAAACAGATATAAAATATGCTTTATTAAGAAAGCTCAATCCGAACTTACGTGTTTCTCCGGAAATCCTTCATTAAGGTTGAATGTTCTGGCATCTTTTTTATGTCTTCCCAATCTTTATCTGCAAAGCAGTATTAATTATTTTTTCCCCTTTCTCTCTGAGTAAAACAAAGCATTTCCAAGTATCTCCACAGCCTTGATATTTGTTTTCCTTAAATTCTGCCTCTCTAACCTTGCAGTTAGTTATGTCTTTGTACTCCCTAGCTCCTATTCCTTCATCACCACTTCACAATAAATCATACCAACACCTAAGAGGTTCCAGCTGTGTGCCGATTAACTCAAGAATTTGAAAAAAAGATGCTAGCTACAGTGGCCACAAAACAATGCTGAAGAAAAACACATCAGGCCTTGTGCTTGAACCCTTCAGGACTGTCATTCAATTTATTTAGACAAAGCTGTGATCTCAGGACAGGAATATACAGGACTCAAGCAAACCCTGTCTCCTTCTAAGGGATTCTCTGTTCTGACAGCACTTTTAGTTACAGGAAACTGCCCAGAGGTACTTCTGCAAAGAAAGATATACTGTTATTAAACAAAAGGTTAAGAAAAAGTAAAGTTTGCACACTCAAAATGAAGAATAATTCACCTCAGTGTAGACCAAGGCCAAAATGGATTTTAAAATAAAACAAAAAACTCAATACCAGCACCTAACCTCAAATATCTTAAGCTCCAACTCTTGAAAAGGCTCTGTGGGCAACTAATTTGGTTCAATTCAAATCTTTACTAAGTCTGATCACTACTGCAGAACACTGAGTTTAAAAGCATTATATAAATCAATCAATCAATCAGAGATAATTATTTAATTATTACTTAGTTAAACAAAATATTCTCCTCTTTCCTATCCCATAGACATGAGAAACTGTTTCAGGTACAGCAAGTGTCAATTAAAATGCAAAAAAATTGCTGCAATTGAATGAAAAGCATTTCTTGATAAAAACCAAAGAACTCCAAAGGTCAAATGCAGACCATTAGAAAGGATGAATTAATCCAATCAGAAAACCAAAATGAGAGTATGATCTGCTTATATAAGCTATACAGAACTAATGTAAAACTCAAATGAACTAAGAAAAATATAAAAGGGTAAAATTCTAGTTCAAAAGCAGAAGGGGACAGTATTGCTTGAAAAAGCAAAACTAAGGAGACAATATGCAAAGGCAACATTTCCATGAATCTCATACAGCAGTACAGAAGCAAAGAAATACATACACACCAAAAAAGGCAAAAGCAAAAATAAGAGCATGTTTAATAACAAAATTCTAGAAGCACCACAAACATATAGACCACAAAAGTCATGTGAAAGGAAGAGGCAAGTTCAGGAAAAAAACCCCAAAAACATAATTAATAGTGGAGCAGGGAACACAAGCACTGAGGAGAAAGATAAACAAAAAGTAAAAACAAGGCCCCTGTTACTCTGACTCCTGCAATCATGTGAACACTAGAAGACAAAGTATTAACTGAAAAAGCAAGGCAGCCTGCATAAAAACAAAATATGACCAACACTGAGGGGAAAATGCAACAAGTGATATCCCCAGCTGGTTCATACAACCAGCTCTCTCTTCTGGTTTGGAATAAAGAAACTTCTTCTATGCCACCAGCTTTCCACCGGGGGTGGGGGGAGAAATTAATACCCGCCATTACTTCCAAATGCTACATTTAATTTGGCATGAGCTAAACAAATGCATAATATTCACTAAATATATATATTTTTTGCTTGGTTTCATAAATCATCAGTCACCTTCCAAATCAATAATCAGTACTGAAGCAAGGTAGAAATATTCCTTCTCATTTTTAATCACCCAGCATTAAATACAAGCTTTTAAAATAATAAAACATTGGTACATGTATACACAAAGATAACCCTATCATTAATAAAAGGGAAAATATCTAATTTGACCATTGGATTCTAGATTTATAACACATGAAATAAAGATTGTGTTTGAACAGCTTTGTTGCTTTGATCAGCTGCCACCTTCATATGCAAAGAAAGCAATATGGATATCTTTCTTTGAACAGCAGTGATAAAAAATACAGTATGTACCTGCAGGAAATCCCATTACATTGAATATTCTGTCCAGCTGGTCATGGTGATAAGGATTACTAGTTTTGATATCTTCTTGTCGACAATGGAATATTGGCTCTGATGTTAGCAGCTCTGCAAATATACACCCTATGGCCCAAATATCTTTAAAACAGGAGAACAGAAATAAAAAGAACAACAAATGAATCTTTCCAAAACCATATGGATGAGGTAGAATGTTAGTGTTTAGCTTATCAGAGATAAGGTCAAGTTTCTATTGTAGAAGTGCAATACTTCCTCAACTTTTTCTTTTAGTTTTGAATGGAGGTACCCAATTCAGAAACTACACAGGAGCTGAGAGAATAGCATACGAGTTTTTGTGGGGTTTTTGAAGTGTAGTTACCATTTAACATTGTAAAAAATTAATTTGGTTAAGAATAAAAGTGAAGGAGACTATTGGGGTAATGGTGAACACACAAAACACAAAGAAAGCAAAGCCAACCAGCGTCTTGCCCTTTCAGTGCCACACTGTCCTGACCAAGAAATGTGTAATTGCTGATCAGCCAAGTTTAAGTATTAAAGTAGTAAATGTAGTATTTAAGTAGTAAATGACCCCAAAAATACAAGCTGAAAAGTAGTGGTATTGGTATAAACCAAATGCTATCTATAATATCTAGCTGAAAGAGAGTAACATGCAAATTGCTACAAGCCCACACACCTCACAGATTTTCCATAACATTCATTAAAAAAAAACCCCAAACCCTACAATCTTACTCTTTTCACTGTTGCTTTCCTATCTAATAGTCAGATTGCCTGACTCTTCCCAGTTGCTTTCTCAATTCTTTTCTAGTATACACAAACACAATTTTTAACTCAAAGTGGTGCTGCACTGAGCCTTGAATGAACAAGGTCATAAACAAGGACAAAAGCAAATAATGCAAACAGCATAACTCCATTACTCAGTGTTTTTACACAGTCATTTTTTATCTACACTGAAAAAACCATGTACTAAAGGCTATGACTGCCCATGCAGTTTCACACGCTGCAATCAGAAGACAGAGCAGTAAAGTGAGGGAATGTGCAAATACAACAAATTAAGCAGTTTAATTTCACATATAAAAAATGTATCTGATCTATAAAAGAAACACAGTATTAAAAAAAGGTAAACAAGAATACATTTAAGACAAACATTAGAATTGCTGACAGAAACACAGATATGATCTTTAAAAAAACAAAACAAAACAGGAAAAAAACCACTGAGTTCTGAGGAAGACTTTCAGGTTACAGAAACAACACAGTATGCTGACATACAGCCTCCATGTTTGTGCGAAGTGGAGTAGCTGCTAGGGAAGTTATTTCCTCCCAGAACTGGTTGCCAGCCTTTAACACATCTTTTAAACCAGGCAGCAAGAGAAAACCTTCCCAGTGCTTTTCCCTACAGTCTCTCCCTTCCATAGCAAAGCTGATCAATGCAGTAAAAGTGAATCTAATCTCCCTCCAGTTTGCTGCTGGGCTGTTCCCATGTTCTACAGCCCACAAAAGCTCTGGCCATCTGTCACCTGTCTTTAAAATTAAGCTGCATTTTAGCCTCTCTGTGTCTTTTTCATATTTTAGCTTCAGTGCAGCCACAATAGTCTCCATTCTGTACATTCTTTATTTCATATATTTATTACACTAGGTAATAACCTCTGCAATAAATTTAATGCACTGTGCCTCACAGTCATCCTAATATGAATTCTACTAGCAGTTCAAAGATGCTTCCATATTTTTTATAGCCTCTAACAGCATTTATGAAAGTCCTGTGTGAAAGCCACAAACTTAGATTGCATTGCAGGGCATTTGGAGCCAAAACCCAGCAATATATTTCATTTCTATATATAGCCTGAGACCCCAGTAAAGTAATCAATTTGTCAAAGATTAATGTTTCTTCAAGAAACAAGTAACATACCTTTAACTCAGCTACTGTCCTTTGAAGAATTTATCAAAGCTTCAGTATTTGGGTACAGTTTACATAAAGAACAAAACAGTACATTTTTGTCCAATTTACTTACCAATAGCTTTGGTATAATGCCTTGCTCCAAGAAGCAATTCTGGAGCTCGGTACCAGAAGGTTACAACTACTGGATCCAAGTCTGCTAAAGGCTTCAGAGGTGAATTAAATAATCGGGCAAAGCCCATGTCAGCTGCAAAATTCAAAGAGAGGTGCTTTAAAATTTGAGGGAAACTAACAATTTTTTTTTTTGAACAAACTGATTGAGTTTACTTGTTAGCACTATCAACACTCCTAAATAAAATGCAAAGGCAGACTGTAGCAGATATGAACCCTCTGAGCAGATTTTCTTTCTGTAGAAGTTTCTGGATGGCATCACCTATGAAGTATATCATTATAAATCATTACTAACATGAGTCATTCACAACAATGAATTAACCATTGTTCTGAAGAAGTGCATCAACTCCTCAGGACACTGGTGAATCCTGACTCATTTAACCTGATGTTCTCTAGTAAAATATTCCCATTATTATAGGATGTTTTTCACAAAGCAGCAATTTTTAAAGTGAGCAAAATGCAGATTCTGCAAAGGTTAGAATGATTTATAATACATACGTGCACATGACAAAATCTCCCTCTTCATGAAGTTAGCTGTGGCAAGACTTCCTTCACACAAAAACAGCACCTAAGTCTACAGCATCTGCCTCCCTGCTGATTTTCTATCAAGATGCATTTCCAATATCAATATACCAGTGCTGAATACCATTCAGACTATGATTTTAAAATTTTGGTTGTGGGCATGATATCATTAAAAACTGCTTTCTAGAATTTGTAGTGTACAACTGCCTAGAAAGTTGTCTGAACAACTAAATATAAGTCATACAGGAAAAAATGGGCAGAGACTAAAATATGCAGCTTCTCCCATGAAATTGCTTTCCTGACCCACCAACCCTGAATCCCAAGACAGAGTGACCCTATCATGTAGAGATATTCATATGCTGAGAAAGACTTGAATGAAATGAGATGAGTAGCTACCCTGAGGGAAAAGGACCTACATGCTATAGCTCAGTGAGGGAACACTGTAGTGTAAATATGGGTCTCTAACTTGACTATAGAATCCTTAATTATTTTTCATATGCATTCCTATTTATGATTGCTTTACTGCATTTAAAAAGAGAAACATTTTACAGTTTTCTACATTAAAATATCAATTACTCAAAATTGGTCAAGTCACTAATAACTATGAATAATAAAGAAAATTGTTGGCAGAAAGTGAATTTATGACCCAAAATGACACAAAAAGCTTATAAAAATTATTTTAAGTTAAATACCAGTTATGTATTTTTTAGAAAAATTAGTTACACTGGAAAAGTGGAAGCCCTTGGTATGTGTATAACTTCTGCATTCTTTTACTGCTGTGGCAATCTTAAGAAAATAAGAAGAAAAAAAAAAATCTACATTTTGATAACACACTTCAAAATCCCCTCCCTCTTTCCCTGCTGGGAATGGATGGCTCAGAGGACTGGTGGCCCAATACAGAATCTTTCACCTGTCCATTAACAGAGTCTGACTTAATTTAGTTGTTTACTAAGTTATTCTCAAATTAATTCAAAACTATAAATTAAGAAATAAATGGGTGGTCTATGTGCAATTACTAGCAAGTAGTTGTGTACAGCAAATATCACCACCACTGTCGAAAGTGAGTCCAGAGGATAACCTACATGCTCTGTTTTGGAAGAAACCCTCCATAAAGAGTAAGGTAATATAAAGAAATTTTCCCTTCTGTTGTCCATGCTGTACCTGTTTTCTGTGCAGACCTCAATCCCTACTGCCAACCTTAAAAGCTCAGAAAGGCATTAAAAACTTTCAGAGTAGGATCTGCAGAAGCATTCAACCCTGGCCCATCGCTCCCTGGATTCCAAAGGAAAAGGGAAGGCCTAGAGCAGCACTGAACGCTTCCAGAAAATCCTACCCTGAATCATTCTACTAGTGATTAACAATATAGTTCAGATCAACAAAACAGTAAGAGAACAGAGCAACAATGCAGAAGAGTAATCTCACAAAAGAAAGCCAGAGGGAAGTGAAAAAGATGAACTAGCTTTAGAAAACCTTTCCAAATGGGGCTGCATTACCATAACAAATATAAGTAGGCTGTGCAGTAGTAGCCTGCTATTACAGCACTGCCATGATAATGCATGGCCTGGCACAGTTTATTATTGTTAGACTACTGTTAATTTTTATTTATGTATTTAGTTTAAAACAATTGAACTTATACAAATCATTCTCTCACTGCAAATAGTAACTCCCTCCAGAGAATGTTACAATAGTGTGGAAGTGTTGGGTCCTTTCTAACCTGGTACACCCCAGGCTAGGCATTTAGCATTAGCTATTAGCTCTCACTAAACATTTTGGATGGATTTCTGTGTTTTCTGCACTTTTAAGATCCCTTGTGTTCATCTCCAAGGGATCTGACTACTCCTTCAAGAATATTTTGTAGGCTGAATGCCATCTTTGATTCCGTTATAAGATTTAAGGTTTGCAGCAATGAGTAGTTCCCTATTTAGATTTTTATAAGCAGCAGCAAGGTGTCATGGCATTAGAGGTAAATGGAGGAAATTTTAAAACCCCATTTCTTTCTCCTCCTTTCCTCCTAGCTAGCTGTCATCTTTAACCCCACACCAAAATCCCCCACCCCACACAAACACCCACTTAAGCAAAATATAATGACATTTTCCACTTTTTATTGATGAGGCTACAGCATTTCATTGTCAGAACTGGTACATGGGGCTAATATGATGAAGCCAGTCACTCAGAAAACAGCATTTAGGCAATGTGCCCAGGCACATACTGGTATTACAGTGACTACTTTAGGTGGTACAACTGCACCTTCAGAACATTCTAACTTAAATGCTACACTGGGACTTATCAAAGATATAAACATACCAATTTTTACTCTTCCTCGCTCAGGACCTTCACCCATAACTAAAATATTAGCAGGTTTCTGTGGAAAAAAAAATAAATATACAATACATATACCACGATAAACCTAAACATTAGTCTCTGAAAAGTTAATTAAGCTTTGTTTTGCCAGTTTTAAACCAACTTTGTTTTGATAAAAATGACAAGTTTCTCTGTCACAGTAACACTGTGCAAGGACCCAGACACAGGCTCTCCCTGACTGCATCTTCCTCACGTTTCTTCTCAGCATTGCTGTGCTCCAGCAGCACATTCCCTACTGACACCCTGGTGTCTGTCCTCAACAAGCACGAGCTGGCAGCCACCGAGCCGCTGGGAATTCTACCCAAATTGCCCTAGATCCTTTCAGTGGGAGGCAGTCCCACTGCTGCCCACCACCCCAACCACAGGGATGGGAAGCCAGCTCTACAGCAAGTTTTGCCCAGGGTTATTAGGCACATTTGCAGACACATTGCACATAAAAAATACACAAGTGAGATACAGATTAAACATTACCATGTCACTTGATATTGGAGAGAACACTCATCTAAGTTCTTCCTATTTACAAGTGTTTACCAATTCACACAGCTGTAAAACTGAAAAGCACTGTCCTTATGTTATTTTTCTGTCTTTCTTTTGTTTCTTTTACTATGGAGGCAAGTTAAAGAACTGAGCTAGAGTTTGGCTGGTTAGATACATGATAACTCACTTCATAATCCTCTATTTTCTGCTGTCCTGTTTCTCATAATCCATTCTCAGCATCTGTAGTCACAGGATTCCTCAACTCCTAACATAGTTTATATAATGAAACCTACAGTGCTTATTTGGAGGGAGAAAAGTAAAGAAACTCACAACTAAAGCTGATAATGTAAGCCAGACTTGTTCTCAAATGGAGTGACTTTGATACCCACTCATTCTGTAAATCCTGGACAAAACAGGGATTCCTATTCAGTTGTGACCTGTAAGATTGTAATAAGGCTGAGTTACAGCTCTTGCTTTGCTTTTCCAGTTTAAATTAATCTGAAGGTAAGAGTACCTGAGCAAAACAGCTTAGACCACCTAAAAGTTAACATAATAAATCCTAGTATCTTTGTGTGATTTTCTGAACACATTCTAGGATATTCTCAAGCCTTCCTGAATCTATCAGGCTCTAATGTAAACACACATGCAAAGAGGCAGAAGACCACAATATGATACCAACCTAGAAGTAATTGCTATTATGTAAAAACAAGGTAGAAAAAACTAGTACTTGAGCAAAAATTTTCCTTGCAAAATTAAATTATTGTTGCTTATGAAAGGCTACAAAATGGATTTCTGAAACTCTACAATCCTTGGACAAAATACGTAAAAAGAATCTGAAGTGTTGCATTTCTGAGAACAGGTTAAGGATAGAAGATGTTATCAAAAATGTGGTCAAGAAAGGCAAGATATACTCCATTATCTTTCCAACAGCAAGAGCAATAGATCCAGCTTGTGCTGTATTACCTCCGTGATTTCCAGAAGAAATTGTTCCCCACACCACCAACCCCTTTTTGCTTTTTTTTAAACAAAGGCATACACTCCACGTAAGTACTGCTTCAACATTAAAAAATGCAGAATGTGGGCACACAGCTCTCAAAGCATTCCATTTAGATTGCTTCTACAAAAGTCCTAGAAATAAACAGCATACATCTTTAAATTCATAGTTAGTGCTGAACTTTATGGCAATTCAATCTGGTAAGAAAACACATCATTTCACCAAACAAATCTTTCTATTGCTACACTGTAACTCAAAGAATAAACCCACATATTTTACAAAACCTGCTTCAATATATATGGGGTGTTAAGCTACACGTCTAACTATCATGTTTTCATTAGAGTTAACAATACATTACACAGGCACTAAAATATCTCAGATATATAATACATGGACATAATACATAAAGTACCATTTTCCCCCTTCAAGTTCACAGGCTGATAATACTCTACAAAAGTGCCTTTAACATCCTCATTATATTTTCACCTTAAAATATTTTACTGTTTGGATTTTGGTAAGGACAAGAAGTCCTATTCACACAAAGACTGTATTATACCAGATGACTAATCAGCACTGCACTGGGTAACAATTCCTGCACCAAAGATGATCTACCAAGGCAGGTAGAGATGAGAAAGCACAGTAAGACAGTACTAGTTCGCAAAGTAAGTATCAACAGCTTGATTCACACTCAAATTTCAGAAGTTACAGCATACTTAACAATAGAGACAATTCAGAAATCTGTGTAGGAGTATTCTAAAGCCACAAAATAAAAAAGAACCCTCAGCTGGTCTGGAATATTCAGTTCCCCTTTTTCTAAAGTCACAAGTCCTTCACTGAAACAGCTCTGTTTGGAACACAAGATTTTTCCTACAGACAAAAATATTTATGTACTAACATCAGTAAAAATACATCACAGTTTAAAAAAAAACTAAATTAGATGTATTATTCTGGAGGCTTCCATTTCTAAAATCATTGTATGTATAGACTCGAACAACATTTTTAGTTCAAAAAATTTTCCAAACAAGACCATTCAACTTAAATTCAATAGGGGGATACCTAGTAGTAATTAATATAGGGATAGTATTGATATACCTAAATACTGTGTATTTTGAAGAATTCCTGAAAAACATCCAAGTCCACTAACAAAAGTGAATACGTATGTCAGTAATTATTGTTATGCATCTTTTAATCGAGTCCACTGTCTGGAGGAAAAAGAAAACCTGAACAACTCCCCAGATTTGTCTCTTTGGGCAACTCATGACACATTAGAAATTTATTTGAAAAGAAAAATAAGTAGTCATTAGAAACAGAAGGGAGAAATTTGGATCAGCATTAGTTTAATTTGTTAGTTTTCAGTTTAATTCTAATTATCCAGAAAAAAATTGAAGTTGAAACTGCTTATTCAAATCACTTGGGCTGAGCAAGTGAAGCAAAATCTTTTAGCAATTCTTATACTGTATTCTGAAAACACTCTACTTTAAAGCAGCTATATTTTTTTTATAAGTACAAATTACCAATTTAAAGACCCTAATTTTTGTACTAATAAAGGCATAATTACTTTTGCCATTCAGTAAAATAATTTGTGCATGCCAGACAAATGCAAATGAGAAACCTGTTATGATCCTAAACCAAATGTGAAGAGCCATGCAGTAATGTACAGCTGAGTATTACAGAGACCAACAAAAGTGTCTGGCAATCCCATAGAACTCAATTCAAGAAAAAACTTCCCTCCTCCTTCCTTCTCCCAAACCCACTTCAGCAGCAGGGGAAGAACTCATTCTCATAAAAGAATGACCTTGTGACCATGGCACAGCACTAAATCTTATCTTGTCCTATATTTGGCTTTGTAGGACTCCTCCTTATGATTCCTGGACAAATCATCTTGTGTACTTAACCACTATTACTGCTGAAAAGAGAATAAAGATCCCCACTGATATATCTTTAGGTATTTCTAATTTAACAATTATTTGCAAAGTGCAAAAAGAAATTCTAAAAAGCAGGCTAATTTCAACCAAGGGAGGTAAAAACCCAAAAGAGGTTCATAGATCTGTGAAGAACTTGAGACAGTCACCTTCACCCATTTGCCTGATCTCACACAATATTGCTCATGTTCACTCTTATTCTGAAGTCTCTGGTGAGGAAAGTTGCACAATTCCCATGCAATCTTCTCTCTTTCACTCTTCTCTATTGCAGCTTTTCCTTTCCTTCTAATGCAACAGAAAAGGTTAGTCCCCTTGCCTCTTCTCTTCTTCATTAGCAGAAAGCACAGACAACCACTCCTTCATTTCCTTCTTACACTTGCTGGGACAAACATCTCTCTTCGGTCCTCTCACCTAGATTTAAAAAAACCCCAAAAACTCTCTCTTGTTCTGTGTTTCTAGTAGGCTATTTTTTTTTCTGGATCTATGCTCATTCTTGCTGATTTCCTCTAGCTGTTCTGCCTTGGGCCACCCATCTCTTTGAACTCCAGTATTCCAAAATACACACTGCTCCTGCTGAGGCTTCACTAATGCTAAATGCAGTGGAGGGATTGTTTTACATGCCTTGCACAGTATCTTCCACTCTGTACGATCCCAGTATGGCATCCTGCCTCACTGAGTAAGGCTACTGATTCATGTTAAGGTTACCAGCCGTGCATTTTCTTCATATCTTTTTGGCAGAACTACTACTTTGAACGAACATTGCAGTCACATACTGCTTCTTAACATATACTGAAAATGTTTGTGCTCTTTCATAGAGGGGAAACTAGACTTCAGAACTTATCTGAATTGCTGTTTTGAAGGCAAAAATGCAAACAAAATTAAAATTATACCATGTGTCATGATGAGATGTGACAAAAAAGAAAAAACTATCATTCTTGCTGGAGGAAGGTATTGATAGGAGCCGGAGATGATTATTTATTCCAGGTTTGTATACTAGGTATCTGGAAATCCTAGAACATTGTCTCATGCTCACAGAAAAGTATTTTAGTGTTAAGCCCTCCTTTCACCAAGCTTTACTTACCAAAGCAGTGAGGAAAAGTATTTTTAGACAGCTTAGCCATTGCAATTTTTGATACTTAGAACTTTAAGCATCAAACCAGGTCTGCTAATGGAGGAATTATTACTCCACATAGGTTTTGCTACTAGTCTGTTTCTGAAATCACCAGTTTTCAAAGACTGATTTTAAACATAGGTATCAGTGAGTAATCTAAACTCCTTTGAATGACCTATTATGGTATTATAATGTTGATGCTATCTCCTCCCCATCCACGTTATTAACTCTTTGCAACATTTCTATGTGTACTAATGAACAGACTCATACTCTTTACAAATCCTTTTAAATGTACCTTTTAATAAGGTTTTAGTATAATCCTAACCAATTTTCATTTGGATAATCCAATACTTACGAGTTGGGCTCCTAAAACATTACTCTCTAGAGGATTCACAATGATGGGGTGAGTCACACCAGTGATATTTGTTAACTGCTGGTATTTGTGCATCCTCACTGGCTGTGAGACCAGTTTACAGAACTAGCCATGCCATCCATTTCCACCTGTGATGAGCCATGAGAATTTATAAGTACATAATACCAGCTTTCAATTAAAAAAAAAAAAAGAGCAGGTTAACTTTAAAAGAACAATACTAGGCAAAGAGCTTTCATCCCTAAATTATTTTGCTTTTGCAACTATGAGCTCAACAATGATTCTATTATGATTTATAGTGAATGACTTCTTTATATTTTAGACTTCAAAGTATCATACTAAACAATATAGGAATTATAATCGATATTAAACAATACAGATTTAAAAACACAACTCCACAATCATACAAAACCATAACTGAACTTCTTTAGCTGTATGTGAGCAAGTGTCTGCTAAGCATGAAACACAAGTAAGTTAAAGATGTCTTGCTGAGAAGAAAAAAATCAAAAAGGTTCTGAAACACAACTGCAAGGGCTTAGCGATTTGAAGCCTGCTCAGAGGAGCATTTTTGTGGCACAGTGGTAGAAATTGCAATATACTGATGTGGTTTATCACTTCCCAGTCAGGTCCTCTGACAGGAAAAGCTGTGCAGCAAAACCTACTAGCCTTCAGCTTGGCTTGCAAAATTCACACCACATCTCAAGGTCTCACAAAAGATCCAATATTTATACTTCTTCCAGCACATCTCTAACAACCTTGTTGATCTTCAAGCAGTCATAACCAACATCAAAATATTTCCTTATTATCAAGGTGGTATGATCCCTTGCATTCTTAGGGACTGGAACTGTCTTGGATCAGTTTAGGGTTAGAGAAAATAACTTCATTTTCATTCCAAAATGATCCCATTTTCTTTCCACTTTGAACAAAATGGACTACTTCAATACTAAATAGTACTCTAGCACAATAGCAGTGACAATATAACCTTATTCAAATGATAGTACCAGCATTTTTCTGAAGTTAATTGCTTTCTTTGAATTCAAAGATGTTCATTTTCTTTTGCAACTGATTGGGGCTTTAAAATATATTATAATCAAAAGACCACCACAAACACTGGTGAAAACAATGGCTCTACAACATGTATTAAATCTAAACATTAAAATATTATTTTTGATTACAGAACACATGAATTGTAAAAAGTGCTGGAAAATTAAGAAAGCCTATTTTAAGGTAATACTTCCTGTTCATTATCTTCTTATAAAGAACATCCTAGAGGTCTTTAAAATAAATAAATTGAGCATCTAAATAAAATTCCCTTTAAAACTAAGAGCCATTAAAATTACCAGTAACAGCCAAACAAAAACAAACCCCTAAATTATCAAAGCACACATGTCCAAAAATTTTAAAAGTACAGGAAGTATTTGGATAGGATGGAAATAGAGGGATGCTGTATCTATGCCAAGGGGGCCTTCTGCTAGTTACCATCAACCATATTTTATCTCTGTTTCAGCCTGATGAAAGCTGTTAGTCTCACTACTATGTTTTTAGGCTCTGAACATACTCCAAAAATTTTCTTTCACTGCTGTCACTCAAATACTGCCAGCTTGGGGCAATGGAACTTATTAAAAGCTTGCACACTGCCTAATACACAGACTTTTCTCACTTTCACAGGAACTGAATTCAAGCTGAATTTAAAAAAAATTAATTACTCTTTTCAGGCCAACTCTTTCACTCCCTAGAAATGTCAGCACAAGCGGCAGGACGTGACATTCTGTATTAAGCCTCAAAGCAAGGAAAGGTGGATATCATAGGCAAAAATAGTTACAACAGGAAAATCTACCATGTCAAATATCATTAACACATCATTCAAAAGCGTAGTAACAAATTTAATACATTGAAATGAACAGTCCTGAAGAAATGTATTTCCCGTGGGTTTTGCTACAGCAGTGATTACTCTGACCATAGGTTAGAATGACTCTGGATGCTGTGGACACATCAGAGCAGGATCAAATGCAAGAGGAGAGCATGCTCTGAAACTAGTTTTTAGGTACTATGTTATTCTATATATCTAATTCCATCTCCCTTTTAAATTCAAAGTTCTGCCTCACAAGTAAGGATTTAAAATGTGTGATAAAAACCCTGAGTACCATTTTTGCTCAGTAATTTCATTGGAGCAGTTTCCATAAGGTGACAGGCATCCAGTAGTACTATAATCTCACACATCCCAAAACTTCCACACAAAGGCAGAAAATTGTCTTATTCACTCTTTGGTTTACATGCAGCTGTGTTAACCCTTGCCATTTTCTTTAAAAGCCCTATTTTGTTGTTGTCTTTCATTACTTCCATAATACCCTACTTGTATGGACTATAAACAACTCCTCCTGTTCTGGATTAAGAAAAAATACCAAAGGTGAAAAGCCTATGTAACTTACTACTACGCATTTTCCAATGGTTGCATGGGCTTTGCCTTTGTTAGAGCACTTTTGTGCACAGAACAAATACAGTATTTCAAACTACATCCCAAGTATCTCCTTCTGCATCACTCATATTCACAGTAAGACAGATGAAGTTGGGAGTTCATAAAAAATAAGCTTTTACACAGGATAAGTGTGTCCTACTCATAGTGTTACTTTAAAACTCCTCAGATTAGAGTTACTCAAAGGACTGTTTTCTTATCATCTTTTCCTCTATATCATGAATATAGATCATTCATACAGAATACAGCATTTTCTTTGACCAGCAGACTGCAGTGTACACACCTATTATGGCTATTTCCTATATTTTGAACAATCCATATTCCTACCTTTCACAGCATTTCATGGTGTAATAACTTTTCCACAACCTTAACAAGTTACTTAGCAGTAAAAAATTCAACAAAACTATAATTCAAATTGCATTTAGGTGTCTCTAAAATCATACCCTAGGGTTTTTACTAAATCCTACTAAAGGGTTTTTATTGACTAAACTTACTTTAAAGGTACATTTTTGATCAAAAAGCTTCTGGTTCTCCATACTTCTCTTAGGTCAGAACCACAAGTTATGCTGGTATTTTCTCCAGCTGGCTAGTACAGCTCATCACCTTTACGGCAGGAATTAGATCTGAAGTTTCTAGCATGCCTTTCCTCTGCAGAACTCTTACCTCTACTTGTATTTACATATATAGAAATGAGAGTTCCTGCAGCCGGTTTAGTCTAACTACTGAGATGACTGAATTTGCCTTTAAACTGTGAAGGATTACTTACATTACTCTTTCCAGCACCACAGTCAGGTATCTGGCCATCTTGGAAAGCCAGCGCATGAAAAAAAAAGGCTAGTAACAAAAGCACAAATTTATAGCTATAGAAAAGAAAGAAATCTAATATAGTCTGCGCAGTAGCTGACGTATTTTCATCCCTCAATATGTCATATATACGCAGATAGATATAAGTAATCATCTACAAATTATATTCCTGGTGTAATATATTACTTATATTACACCATTCTACTTCAGTTATCAACTTACTTAAATGACCTGGAATTTTAAAAAGTCAAAATATTTCTAAGCTTGAAAAAAGCAAAAGAAGTACTTCAGCATTTCTCCCTGGTTCAACTATCAACACACCTCCCAGAACACATGACCTCCTCCATATGACATTTGCTTTTCATGACATTTGCAAGAAACGGTCTGTTTTGCAACTTCATCTTTTTACCAAATGTACCTGAAATTTGCTAACAGATACAAAAGTCACTTGAGGAAACTAAGAACCAGCATGTCCAGGTAAGCTGTGTCTCCTTAAACAATCACACAGTATCAACAGAACAACATAATTTTCTTTTTATTATAAAACATGCAACACAACTTGCATTTTCTAAACTATTTTTTCCTAGAGACTGTAGAAGCCATCTTATCATTTTGCATATCTACAACTCTAAAGCACCGCTTTGTTTCCAGCTTAGAAATCAATATGCAATATGAAGACACATGTGTTTCTCGTGCTGTAATTAAAGGCATATTCCACCAGACAAGGACAAACTTCCCAAAGGCACAGAAAAGGCCTGTATTGATTACATACCCTGTAAGGTAAAGATGCAAATGGTTATAAGGATCAGTTCTGAAACATTCAATTTAGTCCTGAAGGGCTCCAGAGGAATGAAGAAAAAGATTCAAATTTGGAATTTCCCTTTTGCAACAGTTTTCACTGCCTGTTAACTGGTCCAAGACTGCTGGTTAAAATTATTCCATGTACAATGATGTAGAAATGTCAGGAAAAAAAATTGTCTGCTTCCATTGCTTCTTGTGTCTAACAGTTCTGCAGCAGATAAAGCAAAACTATCTCACTAAAACATTAATAATCATGTAATGCAATTTCATGCCTACAAATTCGCATCTGTGTTGCACCTGTCTGTCCCTAACATATCTGATAGTAGTTCAATAAGCAGTCTTACTTTTTCCATTTACTTTCTGCACCTTGTACTTCTTTCATGTAGAAGTCAGCAATGATTTCGGAATGCCAAATTCAGACACTTTACCTGCACCTTCTCTAGGCAACAACAGTGTCCATGTACTTGTCTCTAAGTTTGGTCATATCACTGGCTTGGTAAATTAGCAAAGCCCCTCTTATAATACATATATTGTTCCACCTTGACCTTCCCTTTAAACTTTGGACAAAGATTGTATTTATTCTAGTTTCAAAACAAGATATATTCATCAATAGAAAAAAAAATTGTTGTCAGTATTACTGCCAGTTTTAAACATGAAGGTTGTGAGAACTGGGTTTTATTATCACACAGGATTAATTATTTTGAGAATTATTTATGGTAAAGAAATACTGAGGTAACAAGAAGAAAAACTAAATTTAGGTTCCACCAGACAAAGGTACCCAGACACAGGTACCCCAGTACCTAAGTCAGTACCCCAGACACAATGATATAGTCAGACCTTTTGGAAACACCTGCTGAAGATAATGAAAGGCTACAAAAAATTACAGATAGGGTTGGACTTGACAATCAAGAAAATGGGGCTTTGAATAAAAGCAGCAATCTAAGAGAGGTAGATTTGAAAAACCTGTACCTGGAATAAAGATTTCTGACCTTTCCTTGCACCCCTGCTTTCACTTAAATCAAGAAAATAAATGGGCTTTTCACTCGCAATCAGAAAAATATCCATCAAATGTTCCCCTATTCAGCACTTCATCTTTTTATAAATTGGAATCTAACAGCACTGTGTAATACAAGATTATCAAATAACTTTCAGGATTGATTTAGCATTTTTGCTAAACACCGGCTGCTTGGATAAAAATTTTCAAGTGTTATCTGTTCATCTCACATATTATATAAATCTTGGAGTCTGTACTATTCTTTCGCAATCCTTACTTAAAACTTGTTAAATTGCCTTGCATTTTCTTTTAAGTCCTAAGGCTAAAGATGATCAACCTGTAAAAAGCTATGAAAGATTACATTCAGATTCAAAAATTGCTTGAAGGGGCACAGTCTGTGAATGAAAACAAATTTAAATAATTTCACTACCTTTAAAAACTGATTTACAAAATCACCAGGAAGTCTTGCAGTGAAGGTCCAAACACAACTGGAAGAATACACTGAACAGTTTCTTTTCATTTATATTCTCCATTTGATCTTAGTACTTAGCACCTTCAGTGAAGAATTAAAAATATAGGCCTGATAGCTTAAGGCTTGGCTATATCTTTCTAGAGATATTGCCATTACACAAATGTTTCAGACCAAACAACTGATGATCCAGTAGAAGTATATCTTTCATTTTTTGACCACACAGCTTCCAGAAAGGTTTTAGGGAATACATTACCTTTTTCCTCAGGAAAAGAAAATGGCACCATGTCATACCTCTCATCATACTGCAGTCAAGATACATTGCAAAAACGTCCTGCTGCACTTCAAAGATTGGGTATTTCACTGTTTTCTTCACACTGTTCCTTATTCCTTGGGAGGTATTTGATCTTTCATACTCATCTTACAGCTGCTCCCACATAGCCCACCCTTTGTACCTGGCATCTCTTCTCTTGATTTGTCAAGAGCTGGATTTTATGCTTTGAAAGAGCAGTAATTGAATTTTTCAAGACAAATCAAATGGTGAAGATACAACACATTCACAGAATGGCTGAGGCTAGAAGGCGCTGCTGGAAATCATCTGCCAGCTTGTTGAGGGTGTGCTCCATCTCACTGTTCAGGTTACTAATGATGATGTTGAACAGCACTGAACTGAGAATCAGGCCTTGGGACACTCCACCAGTGAGTGGTGTCCAGCTTAACTTGGTGGCACTGGTCACAATCCTTTGAGCCCTTCAACTCATCCCGTTTTCAATGCCCTTCACTGGGCACTTCCCAGTGTACTTCATTAGCTTGTCTACAAGGATGGATGGGATGCAGAGCTGAAAGCCTTACTAAAGTAAGCAACACCGAGTGCTGTTAGCCCATACATCGAGCTCATCATCGAAGGCTTTCAGGTTGGCCAAGCACAATCTCCCCTGCATAAAAATCCATGCTGACTACTCTCAATTACCTTGATATCTTCCAAATGTTTGAAAACTGCTTCCAGGAGGATGGGATCCATCACTTTTGCAGTGATCAAGGCAAGACTGACTGGGAATGTAATTTCCCAGACCCTCCTTGAAGACTGGAGTGACATTTGCTTTCTTCCCCTCAGGGACTTCCCCTGATGGCTATGACCTTTCAAAGAGAGTGGTCTCACAATTATTTGCATATATGAATATGAAGCACATGATTTGACATATCTCTATGGGCTTCTCTGTGGTGAACTCAAAGATCTCTCACTACTTTTCCAACTAGAAGGCTGGTAGCACTGCAACAATATGCTCTATTTCTACCTTTAAATCTGCATTCGTACAAAACTGACAGACATCACTTAGTCAAAAAAGTTCCACCTAACGGGCTATTTTCCCAGGGTTTTTTTGGTTGTTTCTCTCTTCTTTTTAATCACTGGCATGAACACCAAATACTAAAATTTTGCAGTCTCTTTTGATGGCTTCTACATTTTTGTTACTTACTGGTTTGAAAGTGTAATCTAATATATTAAGAAAGTGCTCAGAAAGGCAGGCAAGGGAGTAGTCATGCTCCCTGTAAACAGAAAAATTAAAAACACTAGATAATATTATTTCAACTACAGAATATTCAGAACTATAGTAAAGTACAATTCACAGGAAAGCATGTGATTAGAAGCACATGCAAGAAAATAAAGTTCTGCCAGACACACTGTTCTTTTGTGATCTCATGAAAATAAATACCTAATGAAAAACACCTCGGAAACAAAAATCTTGGGAAATGTAACAGCTGACAACCAGAAGAGTGATTTGGTTTGGACTGCTGGGGGTTTTTTTCTCCTCTGAAAGCAAATCATCAGCAAGTCATTAAAATAGCTTTTGGGAAATAACACCTATTACTTGTCGATCTACTCAAGAGTAGAAAATCACCCTACTTTTTAAAGCTGCAAACTTATTTCTAGTAATGTGCACTATTATTACTTTGTTCTTTTCAAGGATTTAGGTTCACTCTTTCAAATGACCACAGCTTTGGAAGTTTTATAGGAAGACAGAAGAGCACTCCTGTATTTCTGAAATAATCCTTCAATATTGACAGGGAGCCATCCTTGCATTCAAGAGTTCTAATAAGGAAAATTTTAAATTGCCAAGGTAAAAGTTCCTTATATTTAACTTTGCCTAAAGGACACATTTAAGTGATTCACTTTATGGAGCCTGGAAAGTAACTAAGATCCTGTCTACAAGAAAATACTCTGGCAGTGGCTTTTCCTCATTCGTTGTTAAAAGAAGATCTTTAATGCTCTCACTAATCCCAAACATGGTAGCAGGTATCCTTGGGAAGAGTCCAGATCTCAGAAAGCGACGTGCCAACTGCATTAAAGCCTGACTGCCCCAAAGCTTATTAAAAGCCAGTGCTTGTCCCACAGCAGCCCACGAGCTGAGCTGCACACTAGGAACACCTTCCCCACACTGCGCTGGTGCCAGTCTGCAAATGTCCACAAACACAGTGACACAATCCCAGGCTAACTAGGACACTATTGACAAAGGCTAAGAGACTGTTAATTCCTTTGGCAAGAGACAGGAGGAGAAGAATGGGAAGCAGAAGCCCAGCACTCTGTTCCCCACTTCCATACCTCACTTGCCAAGTGGCAATTCATCTGTTCAACACCCACTCACACCAGGCACAAAGAAATAGGCCAGAGAATGTAGTCTGAAGACTTAGGAACAAAAATAATTTTATACTACTGATCCAGCTTCAGTACTACAAGACATGTGATATTTCCTCTAGGTTTTTTGCTGGAGTTTTTTGGGGGTGGTGGTGGTATGCTTTTAAGCACTGCTGCACCATGGAAGTATTTCAAATAGCTTAGTTGCCAATTCCATTATTAATGTAAACTGCAGACTAATATTACTTACTGTCACCACACAGAAGCTGTGGAGGGGTGCTCACTCTTACCTGAGACTGATCCTGACTGTGTAGACAGGACTACTACCAAAAAATTAAGTAGAGATGCACTTTCAAATGCTAGCAGTTAAACGTTATTGTACCATGCAAAAGGACCTCTACTTTGAGCTTGTTACTTGAAAAAAACCTTCCAAGCATGCTGGGAAGTGCATGCTGTCTTTTCCCTTACTGTTGAAGTTGCATATTGATGAAAACAGATCTATGTCAAATCTTTGGCTTATGCTTATTTTTAGTGTGGAATAAGAATTTGAGTAAAGGAAGAAGCACAATAGCTGCATATTATAAAGTGGAAAAAAATACTCAAAAAAGAAGTCAGCAAAATGCAGTATGTTACAAGCATGCTTGATAACTAAATTCAAAATATTATTAAAACTATAATTGATGCACTTTGTGGTAATTATATGAAGTGTTCTTATTTCCTTCCTGCTACAGTCAGAGCATGAATAAACAATCTGCTTTCAATTGCTCTCAGCCATGAAATTTAAAGGGGCTGAAGAATATGCAAGTCAAATAAGAAATTTTAAAAGGGCTGGCATTTATTTGTTGAAAAATTTTACTAGTATGTTTCAAAGACTTATGGAAAACTTAACTACCCAAGTACAGTAGTATTCATGGCAGTATTCAAAGGCAAATACAATCAACATCTCCCTGCTCTGATGGAAATGGTGAATTGGCTTTCATGTACCCAGTGAAAGAAAAACAGAGTCAAGTATTCAAGTTACTGCAAAGATTTGTACACATTTCCTTTGTAAAAGGCACACCATGACCACTAACCCCACAACAGACAACTGTTGTCTTCCAACAGATTTTAGGGTTTCATACAGAATACAGTCACTTTATACAAACCTTACATGAGTTGAGATTTCTTGATTTCAACACTGTGAAGACAAATTTCAGTCTAAGTTTGTGTGATTCAATAGGCGCTACATTTTACCGCCCAGCTTGTAGCAAGAAAGGAGTTGGTTTGTGCCATATCTTGTTTCTGATTAGAGAAGTCAAAATCTCAAAAAACCTCCAAAAAATTAGCTACCTAAAAGCTAACTCGACTCAGACATCTTAAAAAAACACCCAAAAAAACCGCCAACAGAAAACCAATCCAGACCCAGAAAACTGCACTTAGACAAAAGGTAATTATATAGGTAATCCATACCCATTAAAAAAATCCTTATCCAATGAGAAAATAACAGATTTTTTTTTGCCACGTACTATACTCTTTAGCCTCCTACCAGCCCCAAGCACCATCACTCTTATAATAAAGTATATGACATGAAAGCAAGCATGTTACTTAAGCAGCTCTGTGGGTGTATCTAAATCCAGGAAAACATAAAACATCTAGAAACTACAGCAATACCTATCATTTAAAGGCACAGTAGGAAAAAACATAGTAAATCTGTCCAGCCATCCAACCTGGAGCTAAAATTTATGACTTAACACTGATATTCCTGAAGAATAATGTTACAGGTATCCTGGAATAGAAAATCACTTCTAAGCATTAATGTCAGTTATGCTGCTTTGATTCAGAATGTTAGTGAAGTCCCAATTCTCAAGCTTAACCATGAGGCCCCTGTCTTTCCAAGACAAAAATACTAGGTAGAATCCCTTCTCTTACTCAGGTTATTTCCAGACCCTGATAAAAGAAAGCAAGCATTGTCAGGAGCAATTCTGTCTTTTGTTCTGCACAAAACATGTGCCTTCTGAATTCAGCTCAAACTGGACAGTTTCGAATTAAGTCCGAAGGTTTCCAAGAACATGGCAGCACAGGCAGCCCCTGTACAGCTCTTACAGGATTCTCACCAACACAGCTTGACAAGGTTCCGGTGGGAAGACCTCTCAGTCTCTGCCTCAAGCTTTTGGTCTCTTCCTCAGATTATCAAAAGATAGCCAATTGTGATGGTGGATTTTCTGCTGGAAGGAAACTTCATGCTGGACTGAGACCACCAACTCATTTCAGAGAAAATAAGATGGCAGTAGTTTTTTGCAGTTGTCAGCTTAAACGGTATTTGAGCTACAGCCCTAGATGTGAAAGGCTCTGTAAATTACCAATCTCCTGAGCCATCCAGTTAACAACAGGCCTGGTTTTCTTTTAAGCATTATTTCACGTTCATAAATTTTCTGAAACTGTAGAAAGTAAAACATCAGAAAAATTTAGATTCTTGATGACAAATCATTTGCTTCCTGTATGCCTCTTAAAAATATAATAAAGTTGTCTAAGTAGTAACATGCACTATGTATTTCTATATTATGTTTTGCTCCACTACTTCATGAGTCATGACAAAGCCACCAGAATCTTTTTGATTTTTTCCCCTCAGTGCTGAGGCTTTTGTTCCATTTCTAAAACCGGGAGCAAATTAAAACCATCCACACAATCACTGCAATAAAGCTAAGTTTCCTTGTACTTCAGTTCTGAAAATGCTATTTATCAGAGGTATACCTTTTGCCTTCAGTTCAAATGGAGAAACTGGTATTCTCTAAAAGCATTTATCAGGCATGAAAATAGATGTCAAGAAACTAGTCCCTGACCACATTTTCAGGAACACTATTAAAGCTATTTCTAAGACAAAAAGTGCCTCTGGAGGAGTAGTAAGGAAGTCAGACTTATTTCACCAAACACAGAATAATCACTGGCAACAGTGACTCATAGGAATGAAAGGTCAAACTAATGATACTTCTAATTACTGAAATTTCATTTGTGCATAAGAGTATCATATATAGGTGGTACACTTAGAAGTAAATTGAAAAAAAGAATGCTATCAAAGAGTAAGAGCTACAGACAAGTGGATCAGAGAAATTACCCAATTTCAAGACAATAGACAAAAAAGACCAGTTAAATGTGGGCATATTTTGAAGGCAAATATATAAGAATTTATGTGATTCACCAGTTGAAAAGAATTTGCTGGTTAAAGACACTAACTCAGGTTAAAAATATTTTCCTTATATTGTAGTTTGAATAAACATTCGTTTACTTGCAGAAATCATCTCAAGTTGGCGTGGCTATATTGCTGGTAGATTATAAACATTAGGAGAAAATAATGGCTTTCAAAAGTCACTTTCCTACATGAAACTGATAATTTCAGAAAATAATCTTTTTTTCAGCAGTTCTTAGAGCCAATCACTCTCCCCCACCTACACCAAAGCTGTATTTAGTTATTTGTCTTGCCTGCAGTGATACTACTAGAGGCATTTTCTGTACCTCAACGTGCCTGTTATTTAAATGAACCCATTTAAAATAGTTTATTTAGAAAATCAAAAAACATAAACAGCCATCTGATACACTTTCTCTCATAAGCATATCAGATCACAGCCAGCTTTTAAAATCCACTATACTAATCAAGGCTGTCAGACTGCAGTGCAAAAATATATATTTATTAGTACATGCTCTTAGCACCAAGGTTTTTGTTTCCCAGTGGTTTTTCATTAAGAAAAACAACCCTTGCCCTCAATCATCATCCCAGTGCTAAAACCCATTGAGGGTCCACTTACCAAATCCCTGTGTAACACCCAGTTAGCATGCAGGTAGTGAATACCATCTAGGATCTGATATAACAGCGACTTCACCATTCCCCGAGGTAACTGAACTGGTTTCTTGTTTGCTTTAGAAGCCCTGTGAAACTTGATTATATGCTGCAAAGGGGAAAAAAGAAATGAAAATAAAAGAAGTGCAATGTTTACACAAAAAGATTACCATCAACTCCTTACACAGATTTCTCAGGGTTTTTTCAACCCTTCATGATTTGTTTTCCAAACTAGAAACATGTGCCTTAAGTACTAAAAAATTAATACTGTACTAAGTAAAGTGATCACTGTCCCAAAGCAATCTCTCAAAAATTAAATTGGTTTTTCCTGTGGTTAAACCCCAGAAGGCAGCTAAGCACTGCAGAGTATGAGAAATACAAAACCAATATGATCAAAGCACATTTCCTTTTAGATCATTGATCTTTCAGGTTTTAGAGGTATTTTTGTTCGGGGAGTCCTTTTGTTAAGATAGGCTCATATCCTGTACATCAAATCACAGAATTACAAGTGTATTACCTCCTACATGATTTTACTTCTAAGTTTTCTCCTACAGTAACAATGAGTGTAACATTGAAGACCTAATGCCAAGCAGAAATTTTTGCAAACTGTATTAGGAATTTTATACATTTAAATCAGAAGCCCAGATTTATTCCTTCTTTATTTACTATACCCTTATAGCACAGTACTCTCAAAACAGAAGCTGTTGACAGAGCAAGACTACAAATCTGTCCATCTGAAAGTCAGCCACCAAATCAGACACAGAAAAAGAACCTTTAGTAATTCTAAATTTAGACACAAGCAATGATGTCTGGCACTGAGGAGGAGCCCAAAAGGATGTGCTGTCTTAGTACTTGAGCCCCAGGTGTCACTAAGTTCAACAGCAAGGTGTGCCATAGTCATGGTAACCATTTCCATGTTTGCCTTCTTCAAACACAGAGGCAATTTCTAGAACAAACTTCTTAACATATTCACACTTTTTTTTCTGTAATGGCTCGCACTTGTGTGATCATCAAAACAGCCCAGATCTTGCTTATCAAAACCTGGCACCAAACTTCTATCGTGCGCTCTTCCTACGTTCATGACTCCTCATATTCCAATTAGCTAACCCAGCTATCTAACATCCTTTTGGAAACTGCCTTTCCTCTCCTGCTGCAGCCCAGCTCCATACAGCCTGCCCTCCTCCACTGCAGGCAGCCAGGCTTGGCTTTCCTGTGAGGAACAGGCACATTTCTGCCCTGTCAATGGTAAAAATGGAGATGCACAGAGTAAAAAAACATTGATGAAAACGGGACAGTCCCTGCACTGTTAGCCAAGCATCACATGCAGAAGCATCCTCAGCCTGAGGTAGGAGTTTTACCTCCTCTCACCTCTCACTTCCACCAACTCCAAAACAAATGTTATTTTCATACAGTGGACAGAGAGAAGTGACTCCTCAGAGACAGGCAGAAAAACAGATGGCTGTCCCAGACTTCTTTTGTTCCTGCTCTAATGCACTGTATTATCTAGCCCTTTCCCAGCCTTACTTAAAACCTAAATACACAAGTGCTGGAGCACTTGATCCATGACCGGCTCTCCGGGGCACAGAGCCAGCCCAGTCATTGCAACCAAGTCTCTCACATCCAGATACAGTGATCAACCAGCAGTTGGTGCAGCTGGGGAATTCAGGAGTTCATACAGATATATGCATTTAAGCATAAAGGTCAAAATTGAGGGTCATTCCTAAGTTACTTACATGCAAACCAGTGTTTCATTAATAGAAAGACTTCTGTGGTGATTTAGGTTAAGTATGAAGCAATGCAGAAATGTATAAATACAAACAAGGACAGGTCATAGTAATAATATCCCTAACGAATATGAAGCCTTCTTAGCACATTTTGAAACAAAAAAACCCTCAAACGTTCCTAGACCTCTGCAGCTTAGCATATCATAAATATGGGGGAGTAGTGGAAAAAAGAGTGCTCTTATTTTTCCATCATATTAAAATAAAAACAAAACAAACCAACTGTACTCCATTTCCTCAAGATGTTGTTGTTTCTGTTTATCAGCCTTAAGAATGTCTCAACATTTCAGCTGCTTGATAACTTTTTTATCTCTAATTTTATTTTGGTAGCAAAACCTCAATACGAAGTATCAGAACTTCCAAGACATTTAACTGTAAGAAAACATCTTTCATCTAGCTTAGCAGAAAGAAAACTGACACATTAGTTCTTAGACAAACTAAATAATTCCAAACTACAAGGAACACCATTTTAAAAAAAAATTAGTTTTACTTTGGTTTGTGCTAAGTGACATGCTGACAAAAAAAAAACAACTCATGATTCATACTGTGCAATTCTCACATGTACACATTCATAAAAAATTTCCCATCATTACAAATTGTTTCTGTTGCACCCTTTGATATGAATCTTAGTATCTTTTGAGGTTAGCATTTGTAGCATTGAGACCAATTCTCCTCATGTATGTCAGCATAAATTTGAGGCACACACACCTTTTTTCAAGGAAGTCACGACTGCATGGTATTTTTCATTTTACCATGCTACTTTATTTTTTTAAGTATTTCAAATGGATATTAAGCTTACAAATATTGAGTTAACAAAGGAATCCAGTATGTATCTTAAAACAAATTTACTTTGCCTCCAACAGGTTTGTATTTTAAAGCTGTATTTTGCAATTAGGAATAAATAGCTTTGCTCTCAAATACATGGAATTCCTGCAGACAAGTTGAGAAAAATTTTTCCCACTGAAATGTATGAACTAAATATACAGTGTTACTACTCTCATTTCATGTATTCATGGATGATAATCAATGCAACTAAAACTCTGAACCGTCCTATCCAGAAAAAAAAGATTGCCATTTTTCAAAGGGAATTCACCTGCATAATCAATACATTTTCCTGCACCCTACTTCAGCTGTAATGGGGGTTTATATCTACATTTATATAAGCAGACTTCTAGCTACTAAGAGCTGATTTCTGCAGATTTTTTGCAGGTTTTTATCTTCTTAAAGAGATCACAGGTTAACTGTGGGGTGTGTTTACTCAACATTTTCCATTGCTTTTCCTCTAGTACTGAAAATTATTCCAACAAACATGGAGTAAGCACCTATGGTATGTTTAAAACTTATGCATCTCCCCTCACCCTGTCCCCCTGCTGCAACTAAAACTCTAAGCCTGGTACCTACAAACAATTCACCTTACCCAGAGGTCATGCTCAGCGTAGTCAAAGAGAAGCCACACTTTCCTGTCAGCATGAGAAAGGAACACCTTTTGCAGAGAAATGACATTTGGATGCTTGAGCTCCCGCAGCAACTGCAAAAGAAAAAGTCCACAACAGTTACATCCATACATCCAGAGCTGGGATACTCAGAACACAAACAAGAGAAGCTGAAATCTGCAAGCCACAGGAAATCACTTTTTTTCATGAAAGAACCAGCCATTAGTTTTAAACCAAAGCTGAAAGCAGGTCATAACCTCCCCAGAGCATTCACTTCCTACTCACTTTCTAAAAGCTCAATTTTGTGTAAACCTCATTATTATCCAGGACCAAGATGACTCTGTAAACAGCCAGCTGTGGCATCTGCCCTTTTGCATAGATTGTAATCTTCAACAGGCCTACCTGGGGCACCCCATTTTCTCCTAACTCCCAATTATCTGAAAATGCTGCATTTTGGTTACAGTCATTTGAGACTGAATGGGATGGCTGATGTAGAGCCTGTTAACGCAGCTAAACCAAGACACAGTTTTGTAAGGTGGACTCTGCTGATCTACAAGGTCACCACTCACTACAGAAGAGGGTCCAGCTTCTTGCCACAACACAGACTACATCAGTTAGTACATTCACAGAAGCCACCCATAAAACTGCACCCAGTTCAAGAGAAAACTATTCTGAATACACAAACGCTGGTGAAAGGAAACCTGGTACAGAGCTCTTGAGCTGAAACAAATCAGGGTACTAACAGCAGAGAAAGCCCTAACAAAGGGACACACCTGGAACTCCTTTCAGCAGCAGTGAGCCATTACACCAGCTCAGCTGCTTCAGAAACTATAGTCTGAACCCCACCAAAAGGAAAACATAGATGAGATATACAGCACAACAACCGAATGCAGACAGCATCAGTCTATTTGAGGTCTACTGGTCATGTTACAATCATACCGTACTCATTCAATTGCTAAGAAAGAAAAAAAAGCTTTATCTAAGCAAACTGTGGTTAAGTGTGACTACCCAAGACTAGTCAAATTCCTGCCAGCTCAGTATGCCAAAAATGATGATATTTTTTGTTAAAAGGAATGGTTACGGCTTTTCATTTTTTAAAAAAATGCCAGTGGAAAATTAAATTACTCTTTGAATACAGAATTTACTTCTGAAACAATCTATTTTCAATAAAATATAATTTTTCCACTACATAACAGAGGAAACAAAACAATTCACTCCTTTCTATTTATACCTGTGTCATAAGTGCTAAAATTTTAGCTGCTACTGAGATAGTAAAGTGGAAGTATATATATGTGTGCTTGTTTCCTTCTTTCCTATTTCATTTGAGACAGACTTGCATTATGACTCACTGACCAGTCTTCAGCGTGCCATTTCTTGGAAAAAAGGACCTATAACCCACAGAAATTACCTCAAGCATAAGATCAAACAGGGAGATAGTGTAGAGGAGACAAAGCAGCAATAGAAATCAATGCAGAAGGCTGTAGAGTTTCAGCATGGTAAAAATCTAATATTTGTAAAAGCACTACATCAAGGCACTTTAAGGCAGGATCCACAAGAAGTATGGAATTCTTTAAATGTCTGTAATTCCTAGAAAGAATAAGATCAGTATGGGAAAAACCAAGAAATGCTTATTTGCACATTTTTATCAATTACAGATGGGGATTGCCTGTGGTAATTTAACCCCAGCCAGAAGCTAAACCCCACAGAGCCACTTGCTTACCTCTCTCAGTTAGACATGAATAGAAGAACAAAAATGCAAGAAAATTTGTAAGACAGTTCAGTAAATGAAAGAAAAAGGAATTAAACGCCACACCCACAACAAAAAACAATAGAAGCAATGCAAAGGTAATCACGTACAACTTCCCACAAGAGAACTGGTGCCCAGCCAGCCTCCAAGGAAAGGCTACCCCTCCAAAGGAAGGAGGGGCAGGAATGGGACACAGAGAAAACCTGAACACTATAAGCAATAGCCAAAGCACTGCTGGCTTATCAACACTGCTTTAGTCACAAATCCAACACACTCCACCATACGGCCTGATGTGGAGAAGTGGCTGAACTGCATGCGAGACAGGCACAGCACAGCACCAAAGACCAGCCTCTCAATGGTGAATGATGCTGCAGGGTTTAAGAATACACTGTGCCAGTCCTTATAACAAAGTAATTTTTCTTCAATAAGAATAAATTCACATATTAAATTTATGCTAAAAAGTTTAATTCACTGTACCAGAAGATTACATGATAGTTCAGCAACTATGTGTCAATACCAAAATATTGTATTTCCTGTGTCCTAATGGACACATATGCACCAGATACAACAAAATATTCCTTGACGAAAGATGCAGATACTAGTCAGAACTTTAAAAAATAATGTAATGTCCCCTTTTGTCCTTTCTGATCCCATTTTAAGTCTCTCCTACTCCTTATTCCTAGGTAGCAGCTATCACCTACCTAAAAAAAATCCAACCTCTTCACGTGAAATGTGATTCAGCTTGGAGGACACACAGAAAACCTATCATCAAAGCTGGACACAAACATGAGAAACTTTTAAGTAATGCAGCAGAAGAATTCCCTGTCTGCATAGTGAGGCAGCACAGATAGAATTCTCCCTTGTTTGTTCTAAGACAGTCTTTGCAGACTGAGATTGACAGCATTTCTTGCTTTTTTCCTCCTCACTCCACCTTGATCATTCCCCTTCCTGCCTTTTATTTTTCCTCTAAACATCCCAGCAATCCTCTCAAATACCCAAAACCTCCACTATCCTCCGAAAAATTCCATAGCAACCAGCCTTCCTTCTAATCAGCCCCAGCTGATACTCACTCTTCAAAAACACACCTGAGAAGTTCCTTCTGCAGCCCATCACCATTGTGTTAGGAGTTCTGACCTTTCCTACTGTCACTGACAGCACCTGTTACTGTTTGTGCATCTGTGTACTCAGTTTATCATTCTTGCTGGTTACTGCCTTTGCCTTTTGTGTTGAGTAGCTGTTAAATCCACATTCTTTCAGTTTGCTTAAAAAACCTGATGGGTTCCGTCAAAGCCAGACAGCCACAAGCAACCCAGTGAATAGGAAGGCTAGCATACATCAGCAAAACCATCAGCATAAGGAAATGATTACTGCAGTGGGACAGATGATTCCTGAGTCACTGTCTTGGAAAGGTTGAAACGCTCACGGTGACAAATGCAAACACTGTCTCTGAAGTATCTGAAAGAGCTTGTGTAGATGATAATACATCACATGGGCTGTAAAGAGCATTTTCAGCAACCTCACTCTCCATGAACCAGGCCTCTCTAGCCCATAAACCACATGTCCTTCCTACCAGATGACTTGACATGTGTCCAGCAGCTGACAAGAGTTCAAACAAAGACAGTTCAGACAAAGTAGACTGCAAGAAACATGCTTTGACTATCACTATGATGCCTGCTAATGATAAAGGGTATTTTTTGGCCTAAGGACTTGGTTGTCTAACTGCTTCTGTCTATCCTAGCTCAGTTCTGTAGAACACAAAGAGAAAGCAGACAAAAGTGACATGTTTGGCTCTCAGTAAATTGCCTTCATTTTCATTTGCATATCCAATGATGATTCAAATCTATTTCCTCAAGCAGAAAGGTTTCTCTTATATTAGTTAGTCTGGGTACCCCCTTATAAAAAAGGGAGACCCTAAAGACCTTCAAAGAAATAGAAATCAGCAAATGACAAAGATGCCAATCCATCTGTTTTAGAAGCCCATGTTTGTCCCTGGCTGGTCCTACCCTTGTTTTCATACTGTTCAAGATCCAGCAAGGGAAACAGCATCCCTTTGTGCACGTCCTGGGCTCACACTAAGGTCCCTCCATCTCCCTCTTTAAGTGAAGAAATACTCATTCCACACAGCCACGGGGCAGCTGAGGGACAGTAAATCAAAGTGTCCCAAAGATGCATAAAATTGTTAAATTGCTTCAGGAGCAAGGAGAAAGTGAAGTTCAACAGGATGTTATTAAATAATCAACAGCAGCAATAAGGGAACCAGGAAAACTGCAACGTGACTAAGACCAATCCTTTCTTGCACTAACAACAATTATCTTTCACATAAAATATGAGCTAAGTCAGCACAATTTTTATGAACATGACCTGCTTCCTCTGGTGATATTCCTGTATTTTCTGTGAAGGTCTCCACGACTACAACAATTCTCACAAGCCAAGACAAAGCACTTTTCACATAAGTGAGGATTTCTAGCTCTGCTGCAAATGCCATTTCACCCCTGCCCTTGACACTTGCTAACCTTTGTGGTCCACAGGGAATGTTAACCTGCAAAATGCAGCCTTGCAATACTACCATACTTACTTCTATAATTCAAGTTGCACAGGGGAGGTTAAGATCAGTTATCAGGAAAAATTATTTCACCAAAATTTTGTCAATGACTAGAACAGGATGCCCAGGAAAGTGGTTGCATTGCCATCCCTGGAGGTATTTAAAAGACATGCAGATGTGCTGTTGCTGAGGGACACTGTTTAGTGCTGGACTTGGCAGTGTTGGGTGAATGGCTGGACTTGATGATACAGGTCTTTCCAAACCTAAATGATTCCAAAATCCTGTAACTGAGCACTATTGCTAGAGCAATTTGCCAGGTAACCTGGCCCAGGAGTTTCCCCTATATCAGGACATCAACTATTTTAGAAAAAGCAGCTTCTTGCTCTGACTGCCTTCCTTTGAGTGCCATGCCGAGCCCTAGGCCAGTCAGAAAACTGGCTACACACAAAGTCATTGGCACTATCAACCACTCATTTAAACAAAAGTCACTATTCCATTACATGGCTAGTTTGATGGCATAAATTCCAAATCTAATCCTCATCTCATGCTTCAAAAAGGCTCACATCAGTTTCACCAAGGGATCCAAAAACAAACATCATATACATCAACAGTCATGCCATGGCTTTGCAATGGAAAAATGGGCAAGCAGGGCATTGGAACACAAAGCAGACTGCAGTTGATGCAGAAAGGCAATGTTCAGACTGGAAAGAGAATGACAAATTTTACTCATCCTGTAACAAGTAAGGTGCCAGTGGAATCACTGCTACAACAGATGAGTTCAGGCAGCAATAAGACATTACCTGAAATATTATGCATAATTCTGGCCCATTCAGGAAAATTAATTCCAACTGCAACAGGGCAAAGAAAGCCCAAGCCTACACACAGAGGAAGGGAGAGCCTACTGCTCAAAGAAAACGAGCGAGCCAAGACAAAATGCTTATAGCCTGCCAAAATAAAGCAGAGAAGAAACAGTCTCTATCTCTCTCTTTAAAATAAGAGCAGAAGAGTAGAGCTATTTTAAATAACTGACAATATTATGATAAGTACAAATGGGTACAAATTAGTCATGATTAATTTTGGCTTAAAGGCTGAATAATGTTCATAGACTCATTACTAGAATGAGACTCAGAAATTGCCTTCAGAGATCTCTTTTCTTTACAAGTTTAACTTGTAGCTTGCTAAATTTTTTTAAGTACCCTTTGCTTCTCTGCAAGAGCAGGAGTACAATATGACTCGAGAGATGTCACCCAATTCTACGCCACAAACATTTGTAAAAAGTTTCCAATCACTATTCGTAGTTTCCTATGAAACAGTGGAGCTCAACTCAAGTACTTTAAATGTGTTATATAAAGTAACCCCCAAATTTTATTATACAACGGCTCAAATCCCAGGCTGGCTTAGCTGCTATGCCATCAGATTCAAGATCTGTTTGCTTCAGTGTAAATACAATTTTAGCTTTATATTCTCACAAGTCAGACATTTCACAGTACTAAAAAAGAACAGAATACCTGCTGAAAGTACATGGTGTTTTCCTTTCAGAAGTGTTCAGATAAAAGGCATTGTAACAGAAAGTTATAATACTGCTCACCCTAAGAATTTATTATGAAGCTGATAACACATTTTTGAAGCTCCAGTTCTTCAGACAAAGCAACAATTTCAAAAAAGTTGTATATTTTATTATTTTGATTTTTTTAAAGTCCTAAATGTGCAAAAAAGAAGCCTGACAACACAAAATGCCAAGTGGAAAAAAGCCCCGTATTTCTTTTAATCTTCCACAGTTTATAAAATAAGTGAGTCTTATGTGATATCACATGGAAGTCAGTATTTATTAGCATCTTCTAATTCCAAACACATTGGAAGTATTAAAAGAAGTGTTACTAAATTTTCTCTCAAAATAAGGAGGTGCGTGAAGAACCCAGATGAGACAGACACTGGATGTCAAGCTGGAACAAATTCTGCTGTTCACAGAAAACATCATGATTCCTAAGGATTCTAATTACAACATTTAGTCAGCATCTTTGTCCCACTGTCACAGAACTAAAAACAGTGCTACACTCCCTTCACACAAAATCTCTCAAGAATATTGTCTTCAAATCAGAAGTGTAGCTGGGTAAGCAGTCAGTCACAACTGATATTTTACATACCATGTTAGTATTAAACTAAAGCATTTGAGAATCATTAAACATGCCAAAAAGAGTCAAATCAAACATATCTTCCTCAGTACTTTGTCACCTTTCACTACATGGAAAGATTGCCATGAAACCCTAACATGCTTCCTCTGACACAAGGAAGACATGCACTCATCTAAGTGATTTCTGTGTTTCTTGTGGGAAACTGCTTTCACTGTTAGCATGGAAGGGACATGACAGCCCCCATAACCTGAGGAACCTACATCCAACTACTGCTCATTGCCACACAGCTGGTTCAGGATCTCTTCAGGCAAGCTCACTTGGGAGAGTTATTTGTTCCTCACCAGGGGAAGGTGTTGAAGAGGGTAAATCCTGGTGTCACCCAGTTTTGGTTTCTGCCTCATTGGGTCCCTCTGGCTGCTGCAGGCTGCAGAGATCACAGTTATCCTCAGACTGGCTATGAAAGAGCCTTTATACCCTTCTTCCATCCCTTCCACTGGCAGAGGGAAGAGAGACCTGATAATCACATGGTGAGACACTGTTGTCACCCAGGGCATGGAAGGCCCAGTGTGTGAGAAGGACCAATTACTCTCTAGAGGAGCCTCCTTCACCAAGGTCAACTCAGGCAAGACCACTCACCAAGAGCAGCTCCATTCTTACTTGCCATGGGGGCTGGGCCTGCTGCTGTGCCTCTGTCTCTACCTCTGCCACGCTCCAGCCCAGGTGAAAGCCATGGGGACAGTGCAGATGCAGAGATGACAGGCCTGCTACAGAGGCTCTCCCTTTCCAGCACATCCAAAGGATGGCTCAACCCTGCTTGCTGACTCCACCAAACTGCTCTTTTGCCCTTTGGCAAAGATGAACGTCCTACAGTCACACTATCACTAGATCCAACACAGAGGACATCATCTTTTGTGATAACAGCCTGTGCTTGTTACAACAGGAAACATAAAATCCTAGGAATGCCTCCAAGGCAGACCTAAAGAGTGAAAACAACCAGAGAAGCCAGCTGCTTATTGTTCTGCAGTTTTCTGTTCCGTCCCTGGCAGCCCCAAGGCTGTTTTAACTCACACAAACTGGATATGGTGTTTAAAGGACACAACACAGACAGGAGACAGCCAGAGCACAGCACTGTCCACCTCAGATCTGCATTGTCACTGTCACCATTTCCATCACTGAAAGCATCTGCTACGACACCCAGCACTTCCTCTTCAGAGCCAAGACAAAAATTAATGCTATCGGATATTTCTGTTGACCTAACCAGGCACCAATAAACAAATTACATGGAAAACTGGTAAAAAAAAAAAAAAAAAAAAAAAAAACCAAAAAGAAAAAAAAAAAAAAAAAAAAAAAAAAAAAAAAAAAAAAAAAAAAAAACCCAAAAAAAAACCCCAAAACCCTCATAGCTCCCTCAACTAAACAAAATGAAAGTCCCAAACAAAACCTCAGCCTGAGCCAACTCCTTGCTAGCCAAAGGAAGCATATGCAAGCCAAGTACTTGCAAACCTGCTAAAACTGAATGAAAAATGCTAATCAACACAACACATGTCAGCAAGTGATTTGGTTGCTTCAAAAGCTAGGACTTCTGTATAAGAAGCTGTCCAAGCCAAAATCCTGAAGCTCTATTTAAAGCCTGGTTAACTACTTCAGCTTTCTACAGCCTTGAAGAATTCTCCTGCTTTGCGAACTGTGAAATAGCATTTGCTGCACCATTCCAGGTGGATAGATTTTAATGACTTTCTTCCACGTGATTAAATCAGAAGATGAGGAATCAATCATTTGGGCTTGTACATTCTGCATATTTTTGTATAAATCTTCTCACCATTCTATCTCTCTGCTCTCCCATCTACCACAAATTACATTCGTGGCATGCTGAACGTACAGTTTTTAGTGCCTGCTTAAATCCTCAGAAGTGAAATTGCAGATCACAAAACAGATCTCCAGTATAGCAGGCAATGCACAGATCTGCAGAGAACAAGATATGAACAGCCAAACATTCAGTTAAGGTTCTGAAAGAGGCAGGATTCACAAATGTATACCATGGTGGATGAATGGGGCAAAGATAAGGAAAAAATACAACTCTTTAACTAGCTTGATACGAAACATATTGATTCAATTAGCACAGGAACTGTTCACCAAGTAAACAGATGGCTGAAGAAAATCAAAGTTCAAATGATTGAAGAAAAAAACCCCAAACAAATAACTTATTTAAACTGAATTATAGATTGAGCTCATCCCATAACTGATTCAGACGTCTGAAATCAGGTCTCTAACCTATCTGAAACCTTTCCCTGTAACTGATGAATTTCAATAATTACTTTATTTTTCTTACACTGTTCTCCAACTCAGGTGTCTGTATCAAACAGATGTCTTAAAATATGGGTATTTTTAAATATAAAAGTTACTCAATACTCTAAAACTGAAGTTAGTCATCATACGACAAAAGCCATGGCAGAGCTGTAAAAAGAAGAGTTTCACTGGGATTTATATCAAACTAGATTCTTCCTAGACTGTCACAGAGTAGAATATACAAGCCTCAGCTTTCCAGAGAAACTAGAATGGATACAGCTCATATGCAAACGAAATCATCCTAGTTCCTCCTAAGTCCACCACGCTCTTAACGCATTGAGGTTAATTTGGATAGTCCAGAACACACTGCAATGAAGTCTGGCACGCAGTCTTGACTTTTTAAGTACCACAACAAATAATTTTATTAATTATATGTACAGACTACAGGGTATAATACTGCTGGTTAACTCAGTAGCATTTTCACATATGTTACATATACTCACATCATCAATATAAACAGTATGATTATTATCATCATCAATTTGATTCCTTTCCATAGGAAGTTCATTTTGCTCCTTTTATGATATTAATTGATAGAAGGGTGGAAAAAATCTCTTTAACAGAATTAAAATAAACAACACCATTTCAGAGGGGAAAAAAATTCTCCTGTTCACTTCAAACAGCAACATCAAAAGAATGGCAAGAAACTAATTCAAACCCAGAAGTCTATGGTGAATTATTAATTCAACTGCAGGAAAATTCAACCACATTATTAGAAGTTACAAGCCTGGAAGCATAACCAGAAGCAAAGTCAACTACAGCTCAAGAAATATTGCTTCAGGTTTCTCTTTCTATCCCTACACCTGCTTTTGGGCTCCACACCTCTCTTTGCTCTCGATGCCTGCTTTCTTGGCATCTTTGGTATTGGCACTGTGTTCCCTCCTTCCCTCACCAACCCTGTCCCACATAGGCCCTGAGTTGTACTGCTGTTCTCTTCCAAAGGCACACGCTGCAGCAGGTCAGAGCATGGAGAAAGCACCCCTGATGCCCGCTCCTTTTCCTCAATACTGGGGGACCTTGGTGCCCAAGAGGAATGAGGCCAAATCCTTCCCGCCTGTCAGCCAAGTTAATGATTCTCATAATGCACAGCAATTGAGTTACGGTCATACACAGAGCAGACACCTCCCTAACACCAGCCAGGCTTCTCCTGCCAAGTTCAAGCAGCACAAACTCTTCAAATCTTTTTAGGTAAATCACTGCAGAAAGACAAGAACTTATCCCAAATCCCTCTGAAATGGTAGCTGACATTTCTTAAAAGCATTCAGCCCGAGTCACAGTATTTGGAAAACTTGTGCCCAAGTGGCTGAAAATAACAAAATTTAAGACCCTGTTTTCTGCTCCTTTAGTTTAGAGTGGATGTCTACAATAGCAGAGGGCTCAGCTTTCACCATTGGACAAAAAGGACATCTCCTAAAGAATATTCTTTGTGCTTCTTTTTCACCTCTGTTCAAGGACTAATGCTTTTGGTATCACTAAGCCAACCGGAATTTGACTAAGTGGGAAAGCCTAGTACTCACTTCAGTCAATGAAAATGAAATGTAGGATGAAGTTTTACACTCTTGAGGAATATGGACTGAAAATAAACTATTCCCTTCCCACACACACCCTTAAGTTAGGTGCATTTCCTTTTAGTAAGCAATTTGATTTGAAACATTTAAAGAACAATGAACCCAAACAGCAGTAAAACATAAGAACTTACAACAGGTAAGCTTCATAATACTGGTTTTTCCACTGTTTCTTTGCAAGGTTCTCACAAACTATAACTAGACTACATTATTCGCCAGTTTCTAACAACATGAAATATACAAATGTAAACCTGAAAACCCAAACAAAGTGTTTGAATAGCACTCATGGTTATATTACAGCATCCAAGGCAACAACAGTCTCAGTTTAGTTTGAAATCTTCACTTAAATAGAAGGTAAAATGTTTTAATCATTGTAAGCCAATAAGAACTAATTTCTTTAGGAAAAGAACTGAAGTACAATACTAAAAGTCAGACCAAATGTGTCATTTAAGTCACTAACACCAATCATGTTTTTAAACTGCTGCATTTAAATCTAATCTGCCCTGAGCCAGGCAGTAAATTGCAACTTAAAAACACTGCCAATTTTAGACAGCAAACACAACAGGTACATAAAATCTTCCATGACATTTGTACTTACTTTATACCCCTATGATAAAAATATAGCACCCATAGTTGAATAACATGACTGAACAGACAAAACCCAGCATGCAAGCAAATTAATACTTTTACTAAGTTTGTTTGCTAGTAAAAACAACTGTTACTTACTGCTATTTCTCTGCATGCAGACATGGAAATTCCAGTACCTTCTATCTGTTTTAAAGCGTAATCTTTATCATCTTTCCTGTGAAGAGAAAAAGAAGTTTGGTTTGGTTTATTTTTTTTAGTTGCACCATGAATTCAAAGTGAGGTCTTCAGTACCATTCAGAGATCAGTTTCTCTGCATTATGCATCAATTCTCTGCAAATTATGCGTCTTATTTTCTTTTCTTTGTTAGTTAAATGTCTGGATATCCAGCTAAACTGTAAGCTAACCACAGCACCTTGATAAAGTTAAAATATAAGTCTGCTCTCATTAGACTGAGATTATTTTAAAACTTTTTCTAAACGCAATGATTAACACTTCTTCCATTTCTTCCTTCTCTTATTAAAAAGAACACACAGCAAACAGCGCTAGAAATAAGCCTAGCTAGGGCTTTATCTCACATAAATGTGTTACTCCATACACAGTAAGTCAGTCTCACCCATATTGTAATGAATTCTTGAGCAGCCCAGAACTAATGTCACATTAAACACCTTTTCCTCCCCCTAGGTACCAAACTGCCCCTTAAAATTTTGTTCTTACCAAGGTAATGAAACTGCCAAGATGAACAAAAATACTCTTCAGATTGCTCTAACAGATTTTGGAGCAATCTGAAGAATCCAGAAGTGGATTCCAGTGGAAGGTGTCCCTGTCCCTGACAGAGGAGCTAGAACTGGATGACCATGAAGACCCCTTCCATTCCAAACCATTTTATGAGTCTATGAAAGTTGCCTTAGCTTCAAACATACATAACACTTGTAAAAACAATACCATGACCTCCCTGTACTTCAACCAGTCTGTACCTTAGAGTCACTTATTTAAAATGCAAGCCTATTAGTATAGTAACTCCAGCTACCAAAAGCAAAATCAGGAAGAGATACACTGCAGCAAAATAAGACACTGAATTCTTGCTCATTCTCAGCCTCAAAGACTCAAAACTTTTAAGAGATGGAGTGCTTGTCCTTCCCACCTGTGGGCAGACATTCACAGTACTCCTGGGGGGCATGACACTTAACAGCATTGCTTTCAATATTTGGAGCACTTTTATAGCCTCAAACCTCTAGGTTACATAAGAAGCCTTATTCATTTTTAATGTCTCCAGCTTTCACAGCTGTGAAGATCGACCCTAAAAAATGAAATTCAACCATCCTTAAGGCAAATAAAACTAAGCTGTAGTTAAGGATTGGGAACAAATGCACTTGTTTCTTCCAGCTCTCACCGTCTGTTAAACTTTGATTTGCTTTATTCCTACCTAAAACACACACTTTTCCCTATTCATCACCACCTAGAGAACAGAGAAAGAAGTGAGAAATTAACGGACAAAATCTGAACACAGATAATGAGGAGAAAGAACAAACAACAAGCAGACAAGAGAAAATTTCAGTAAGGGGCCAATTACATGGATGCAGTGAGATAAAAGACAAGAAAATATACAGCATTTGACACAAAAAAGGAAAAAAAAAAGAATAGGGAAGGCAACGATAGAAGACATTAAGACGCTTCCATGTAATAAAACCCTAAAACTTGCCAGCCTGGAAGAGAAAGAGACAATGCTGAGCACAAACTCTTATGTGGCCAAAACAAGGTGTTACACAATCCACCAGAATACATACCTCTACACAACTCAGACAAAAACAAGTTGCATGAAGCCCAAAACGAAGAAACCATTATGATACTAAACACATAACTGAACTGTGCAACTCATGATGTAAGAATATTACAGGGATCAAAAGCATAAAGAGATTTCAGATCAAATTACACAATTTGATCTTTTGATGATCTTTGGTAATTTGATTTTAAGATCAAATTAACACAAACCCATGGTGGATAAGGAAGTTATGGACCACTCCATGAGCAGCCTCCGAACATAACCCCAAGCTGCTTTACAGCACAGAGATTTTGAATGCTGCAGATAAAAAAAGAGGGAAATTTTCACAGCTAAAAACTGTTTTATCCTCTACCTGCCTTAGCAAGCAATGGCTATCCAGCTGTCACTCAACAGAAATATGAAGCAGAACAAACTGGACTATAGATTATTCTCATTGCCCTACAAGCTCATCTACTTAGTTTTGAGGTGTTTGGAGAGATCTCTATTTCAAGAGAAGCACTACCACACAGCTGCTGTTACATACATTACCACTGACAGAACAGGGAGCAAAATGGGCCAGACTAAAGGTTCTTCTCATTGCCCTGTTGCTCATCTGCTTGGATTGCAAGGTCTTTGAAGGACAAGTCAGTGTTAACATGAGGTACTACCATAAATGTAGCGATACTACAACAATGAAGCCTGCCATACACTTAAGATGGTACAACTATTTTTAATTGGTCAAATTTTTGCCAAATTAAATCTGGGCTAAAATTTTCCATACCAGATGGCAGACCTTCTCCAGAAATTTTTAGGGAAAAAAACCCTCAGCTATTTCCTAGAACAAAACTGGAAGAACACTCTTTCAGCTGTGTATGTTAACTCTTTCACAATCAGGGCTTTAATGCTGAAATTTGACAGGGTGTCTTAAAGAACACAGCATTTGGTCTCCTCAAAGCAATGAATCAAGTCTCTGAAAATTAATCTTCTCACATTAAAGGCCATTTTAAGAACTGAAATCAAGAGCTTCAAAGCCCAGTCTTGCTCTGCCCTCACAGTGACCCAGGGCTGTGGGGAATGAACAGTGCCCTTGCTTTGCTCTGGCCAGGTGCTGCATGTGGGAACCAAGACCAAGTGGCCTCTACTGGGTCCTCAGCCTACCCACACAGTCTAGAAGAAATAGAAGCATGGCAAAAAGAAGGAAAATAAATTAAGTTTAGGGATAAAGCACATTTTTTAGCACCACACTACACTCTACTCCAGAATGAGGAAAAAAATAACCAAAGACTTCTAAAACTTAAATTCTCTGAATTGTGCTGGCACAGTTGAGATATAAAGTAATAAACCAATTCCTAACTCACTCCTAACATGTTCTACGCTGAGGTTGCTAAAATACCATGATTACCCAACTACACCACAAGTACCAGCTTTTCCATTTAGAGGAGTAGGAATATCCTACTTTTACCTTTAAGCCAAGTGATATTTTCATTGAAAAACCTAATGTAATGCTTTGAGAGCCAAGGGAATTGGGGGAATACTTTTTAAAGGGAGCGGTAAGAGTCTGCAGGAGTGCCAAACACCATGACCAAGCTTATTTTACAAAACTTAAGAAAATATTTTGCCAATAGTCTGTTTAGAATCATAATGCAGTCCAAGGCTTTGCCATGATTTTGGACATGGGCAATTTCCTTCTCTGAAAATAAAGAGATGTTTGAAGATAAAGAGACATTCAAAGACAAAACAGAAGAAAAAAAAAAAGCAGTAAGTAAAAAGAAAAAAAATGTAAAGAAGTCCTGTTTATAAGCATCTTCCACAGTCAATTGTGAGTAACAAAATGGGCCACTTAGCAGGCTGCATTTTAAGGGCACAGTAAGACTCAAATCAACTAAATTTCTTCCTTCTAACAGAAAGCTCATGTTGGGAAAATCTGTTCTCTTTCCCTGCTGCCTGGAATTTAAACATTAAGTAACTTCAGCAGCTCCTACCACTAAGCATGTACCAGTAGGCTTAGAGAAGCTGGTCAATCTGAAACTTATTTTCATACCAATTTATTCTTACTTTCCTGTACTTAAGTAGGCTGGTACCTTCAACTCTGTGGTGCTCCCCAGTAGTAACATGGAGCATGAGAGCAGCAAGAAAAAGAAAACTCATTTTGTACACTGCTGCTAACAACAGCAGTACTTACTGTAGTCATGAGCAAACTATATAACCTTGTGAAAAATCCTCAGAGGGACAACGCTAACATCAGAGGCGCAAACTTGAAAAAAATGGTTACCCTCAACACCACTTCGAGCAGATTTTAATGACAACAGCAAAAAAATACCTACTAAATTACCATAAGAAAGTAAAAAAGGTGAAAAGGTATTGCTCTTACAGCTTGAACAAACTAAATCAAAAAATTGCCGTCTTTAAGAGTTTCAAGTTTTTATTATAATGCTGCTTCTTAATATTGTAGTTTTTAATGTTCTATTGAATTTGGAAGTACAACGGCATCATAAGAAATATTTAGCCTCTGGGGGAAACAAAACCCTAATCTGTACATAAGTAAAAGAAAAGAGGCCTATTACACAAAAGGCAGATTTAAAAAACTAATTATTATTTCATCTCACATACCAAAAATGTTGTAGAAATGTAGTGACATAACACTACAATATACCCTTTATTCAGATCATCAGAACAGTTCAAAGTTCACCTGAGTAATAAATATAGCAGAATAAAGTACCAAAGTCTTTAAATCAGTGATGATAACTCTAAATTTACATTACAGTTAAAAATCTCAAATTCAAAATTAACTGGTCACAATGTAGGATTAGTTTTGTCTATAAAGAAGGAGATGTAAAATCTGACTGCAGTTAAACATGTGAGGGAAACAGACACTTAAGTTTTCAACTGCCAAAAGGAACTATAAATGCAGTATCTCTTCTACAGAAAACTAAGGAATCTCTTAACTGTTTATGCCTCTTATTCCCTAAAAATATAAAGAACCTGATAATGAAAGATAAGCCTACTAATAAAACATGTGTAGGGGTGTTTTTTTACTTCTACATGTTAAATTATGAAAATCAAACACAACAGCAAAGTATAACATTTAGGAGACTTGGCACTTTCATTTTGTGGCATCATTCCCTGTCACTTCTCCCAGGTCACACTAGTGGTAATTTTTGGTTTTATTTTTAAATAAATTAGAATCACCCTAGTCATACAAGAGATCCAATGAAGTCTACAGGAAGTAGTAATTCAGTTCTTGGGAAGCGTATAAATGCAAAAATGCAGTTTTTGAAACTCAAGGATGTAATACTTTTATGCTAAATGCCCATGATATAACCACAGAAAACATTTAAATACAAACTATAAGAACACATGATTTTCTAGAAAGCACAGCAAGATGAGGACAGACTTGGTACCCATTCAAATGATGACTTGCATGAATAGAATTATCTGTTTCCCACAGACATTATCAACACCACACTCAAGCACTAAATAATCTTGCCAGAGTAAGTTATTTATACCAGGAGTTCTATGTATTTTGCATTTTGTACCTATTAACTACCAATCCAGTGTGTTGGAGAATCAAGGGGCAAGGACACAAGAGGCTCAGGTTCTCAGTGCCTTCTTGACATCAATTTGCACATCACAGCACACTTTCACAACTACACTTTCCAACACTAGTGGCACAGTCCTGGTGAAAGGAAGTAGAGGAAAACCAAATTACGGACAATGTCAACAAACTGGACACACTCAAGTCCACGTGACCACGTGGGCTGCATTTAAGGGTGCTTAACGGCACTGGCAAATGTCATTGTAAAGCCACTCTGTCACCTGTAAAAGGTCACAGTGCACACTGGCAGATTCCTGATCATTGGAAAAGGGCAAATATTGGGACCCACTCTGAGAAGGGCAAAAAGGTTCAGCGATATTATAGGCCAACCATCCGAATCTCAGTCTATGAAAAGGTTATGCAGCAAACCCTCCTTGGAAGCTTTAAGGACAGCAAATGACTGGGAACAATTAGCAAAGATTTTCCAAGGATAAGTTGTGTCTCATCAACCTGAGTGTCCCATACAATGAGATGACAGTGAAAAAGCACCAGATGTTACCTTGACCTTAGCAAAGCTTGTGACATGATCTCATCATACATGCAGGGCCAAATGAGAGAGCCTGGACAGCAAGTAGCTGCATGGGGCTGAGCTGCTGAGGTTAATCCTCAACAAGCACGTAAACTGCCTTTAAAACTGAAGAATGCAGTAAAATTGAAATTTATTAAGGGTCATTGTCACAACAGCTGAGAATGAGAAAAGTTTCAAATTGTAAAGACATTTGAATGTATGGAACCCAGCGGTTATCACTGCATACACAGTGATACAGCATTTCAATGTACAATGCTGAACAGGTATAACTCTGCAGAATGAGATATAACAGTTCTGTGAAGATAGAGAATAACAGTCAAATAGCAAAAATTATATGTATCAACAGAAAATAAATTGTACAGGAAAAAACTGGATACTAGCTACTGGGTATAACAGCTGAGAAGTCACACTATAAGCACCTGACTTCCCAGAAACACATTTAGGTCAAAACTTTTGTCAAGCTAATTAGCACACACAGTAAGTCTCATCACTGACCCTGTACCTTCAGGTAATCCTAAAATAAAAAACAAAATCATATAAATCATTCTCTCAAAAATATCTGAGCTAACAATGATGCAATGACAAGTACTTCATCTTCTGGTAATTTACTTTTTACAAAACCTGCTGGTTTTCATATATCAAAATGTTTTCCAGTTATGTTGACAAAAAGAACTGAAAAATACCAAGAAGTTTTGCACAATGGCTTGCTTCGAGTCAATGAATTGCTGCTGAAATAACCTCTTCTTCATACACACACACCCTCCTGTCCTCTGTGCTAGAGCCCAGGCACTCGTTTTCTGATGGAGAGTAGCTTGTTCAGGGCTCAGAGACCTTATTCAGAAAGGTATTTCCAGATTTTTCTCTGGTACACTTTCTGCCCCATTAGTACACTGAAGTGGCCTGCTGAGTGCTCAGACGAACACCAGACTTATCTAAAAACAAAAATCAGACATAGCAGAAGTACAGCAGTTCCTGTCCACATTGCAGATGATGTTAGATTATCTTCTAGCCATTACTTTTTTTTTCCACATCGGCTGGATGCAGTACATTCACATTTGCCTGCTAAGTGCAGCACCCCCTGCAGAAGTAATTATGATCACTGAAAAACTCACCATAGCTAATGCCACATATTTTTCAAAATATGGAAACAATATAAATTAAAATTATGTTCTTCTTTATAGAGGTTTAAGAAGGACTTGAAAGTTATTTTATTTTTACTGATGCTCTATGCATATTATGAATATAAATTTCCAAAATTTGATTATTCTACAAATACTTAATTTTACAAGAGCCACTCATGGGTTTTGTCTTGTGAGCACATTTCAGTTAAACTGGCTAAACTAAGTTGGACGAAACCAAATCAGAAGATAAATATTAGCTCAAATTACTGCTCCTTCATTTGACTGAACTAAAAAACGTTTTGAAAAACGCAGTAGTTCTATAACATGCATTAAACCTACAGGAAATAGGTTACCATTATCTTTCCTATTATAAACTGAGTGCCACACAAACAAAGCATGACTATTTTTAAAAGTTCAGATTTATTCAAGCCCAGAGTATTTAAATGTATTTACAACCAGCTTAAAGTTTATCCCATCATAAATTCTAGCTTGTTCTTTTCAAGGAAGAAAACTGACAAAAATGAGATAAAATCCCAGATTTTGTCATGAAAGCCTCTTATATATTAATATATGAGAAAGGATTATGAATAATACAACCAAGTCAGAAAATCTGTGAATCTGAACTATTTTTTTAAGCATTTCAGCTAAAAAGAGTCATTTACAACTATTCAAAGTTACCTGCAAAGAGAACACGAAAATACAGGAACATCTCTTTCCAGGAAGAGAAGAGAATGAAGTGCCGCTGGTACTAGTTAATCAGCAGATGAGAATAAATTCAGTTCATAAAGTAGTGTGACTTCTTACATATTTGTCCTTGCCACTAAAAGCAGCATCTTCCACCCATTCTAATACAGATGCCAGCATTAGGACCTCTTTAAAGTGTCACACACTCAAGAGTGCTCACTCCCAAAGGGGAGATTTCAGACTGCTCCCCTATTTATACAGAAATAAATGTTATTTACTTCTTCAACTTCAAATGTGAGATACACGAAAAAATATGAATAAAAATGCATGGAAGCATGTTAAAAACAAACAAAAACCAACTAAAAAAAGTGGTGATCAACTGTCTAGAATCTGCTAGAGCTGAATGAAGCCTCTAAACAATACAGCACCCCTGCAAAACTTGCACATTGCAAAACTCAGAAAAATTGACAGAAACTTCATATTTCATTTTAATTACTCTGCTGTTCTCTCCTTTCACTTATTTTTTTCCAAAGATGTAACAAAAATATATGCCTTAATGCTAGGCAGTGAGTATCTTGCAAGTTTGTCGGTAAGTTCTAGCTGAATTAAAAACTTAAGGTCTAGCAGAAAGATCAGATTAAAAATGTAAACATTAAACAATCTAGCAGAAGGGAAAAAAAATTCGACTTCTCTCTAAGGCAAAATTTCAATAAATTTGCACAGTAAGGGTTGGGTTTCTTCCCCTTTTGAAGACATGTACATGATGCACAGAAAAAGCAGAGGCAAAAGACAGCATATGCAAAAGTAGGGAAAAAAGACAGTTTGTGCTCTTCATTGTTGCTATTAGCACCCCACTGCCCCCCCCCATATAGCTTATCCTGAAAGTGATTCTTCAGAAGGAGTCTTGTTAACACTTTAATATGCAATTTTTAGACTGTGTGCTTTTAAAAAAGCAAAAAGAAAAACCTTTACAAAAGGATAGAAGTATATAAGGTGCACAGTTTTTCACTGAAGCTGGTTTCATGGACTCGGATCTGATTTTACAACATGTCATGTGAAAATAAAAGCCCATATTACTCACCACAATGCTAACACAAAGAAATTAGTCCAGGGGAAAATGCATTAACAGAACTGAATTTATTAAAGGTCTAGCTAAGGCATCAATATTTTTTCCATTCCCAAAATACTTAGGAGGACATGGCAAGATCGCTGGGCCAGAACAGTATCATTATTTTTTCAGATAGCAAGGCTCATGCTGACAATACTTTCTACTTCAAAATAAATCCTCCAATAATCAGAGCTTTTAGTGGGTAAAGAAAAAGTAATTTCCAAAGCTGGAGGAAAAACCATCAACAGCAAGCCAATAAACACAAGGACTTCTGAGATGGCTGATGTGGTAAATGGCAATTACTGATTCCCTTTTTTCCTTTTGTTCTTAGATTTTTTTTTTAAATTAACAACTTTTGCCACAACATGTAGTTTGGCAGGAAGTTCAAAGCAATCAAGTAAATTCAATGATGCACTGTACATGTGGTTTTTCTGATCTAAGAATTTGCTGCTGTCAAAGGGAAAGTCTTCTCCCAACATCTCTGTCTTACTGCTCCCAGCCAAAAAATTCCCTTCCTTTATGCCTGCTCTGATCTGTGCCACACTCCATGACAGGACCCACCTCCTGCATTTTCCTAAGAGTTATCTACTTCTAAAAAAGAAGTTAACCAATGTTAAGTAAGTTAAATAACATGAGTTAGCTAATTCTGTCCATTTACAGCAGGGTACAAGGAGTATCAAAATCAGCACTAACAAAGTATGTGGTAAGAGCAAAAGATTGCAAAGGAATGAGTAGAGGAGAGAGATGGAGATGAAGGAGAAAAAGCAAGATACCACTCACTTCACACCCTGCTTTCTAGTGGTAAGACTGCAGGAAGTATGGCTGTCCATAATTCAAAAAACAGAAAAAAGGCAAAAAAACCCAAAAAAAGCCCATCTTACCCACAGCCCTGCAACTAGCTCCAGCACAAAATTTCCACAAAAGAGAGAATCTCTGGCATCTGGTTATCTTTTCCTCTCTTAATACACAAAACTGTAATTTGACAGCCAGCCTAAAACCTAGGTTTTAAACCCACACAATTATGAAGATCATTCCTATGAGATTAGCTGATGGGCAGCAGACCCCTGCTCCAGAATCAAAGCTCCATCATGGTGCTTTACTAAAGGTCATGGCAGTCTTACCAGTACTTTTACAGGAAACAAAAAAACAAGTGCCTACATGAATTATCTCTGAAGGAAAAGATTGCTGTAATTCACCTGCACTTTCCTTCTCTTCTCAGATTGCTCTTAAGTCACCTCAGTATTTGTACTACTTCAGAAACTAGAAGCTGCATAAAGAGAGCGCAGCATTTCAAAGCATCAACAACAAACTGGGCTAAAGCACAGGTCTACACTCCAGAAAACCGTAATTTCTATTTTTGGTCCATTTTTCTTCAGTAGTCAAATCTATGACATTACTTGGTTTACACAGAAGAAGCAACGTATTTGTTGCTTTTAAAAAAAACCTAACAGTCACAAACTTACTACTGCAGGAGCTACAAGTCCACAGATTATATTTGCTCATTTATTTGCCCTTAAGGGACTTCTCTTTCAGAAATGTATCCAGTCACTGAACAACTGTTTCTTCTCAATGACACTCAAGATTTTACAGACTCTGCCTGTCCCTTGCTCTCACAGACAAAAGAATCCTTGTCCATGAGAATGACTGAAGTTTTCACACAGACACTGCTCCACATTCCCAAGTATTGCTGTTGGTTCTGTGATGAAGAAATTAGAAGCACCTACAATACTGAAAATAAGATATACAGCAACAATGGCACTGTGCTTTGTGCTCCACTCCATTGCTAATAAGTTCTGTGATTCTCTCTGCTTTTTAGCAATTGCTTGCACTGAACTGGGACTTTCATGAAAGTGTCATTATAAACTCCACAAATGTTTTCTTAAACATTAATTAACTTGTGTGGGTGTAAAGAAAGGACCATTTCCCCAAACAAATAGCTCCACATCAAGTACAATATGTTACTGGAAGACTGTTATACTCTGGGTAAAGCCCTCATGATCAGTCCTTGCCTTCAGTATCCCAAGTAACACTCATCAGCAAAGCTTCTCCCCAATTATTTATGGCAAGTGATTTCCAAACAAAACTTCTGAGCAGCACAGATTCCCAGGAGATACCACTAATGACCTCTCACCATTATTTCACATCTTTAACTTCTCCATCCAGAGAAGGACTATCTCTAAATTCAGCTCTAGTCTCTGTTTGGAAGCTTAACAGGATGCCTTTTGAAAATATAGTTAAGATTATATAAACTGCATTGTCTTTAGCCTGTATATTAACTCCATTAATGCACTTCAATAGACTTATGAAGTGCTAAATGTGTTTTGAAAAACCGTTCTCTCTATCTCAGCACCTATCATGGGTCCATTATCTCTGCTCTTACCAATAATTAAGTTTCCACTTTTCCAGAAAGTCCTTTTAAAACCTGACCCCACCACTGCCCGTTTCCAGTCTTTCATAACTGGGACAATTTAAAGCACAGGGTTATACTTTCTGGTTAGAAATGTGCTCCTTCTGATGTGCAAAGATATCTCACCTTGACAACTGTCTGCACTTCGTGAACACCTCAGTTTGAGACAGATCCCTCAATCACTGTCTTCAATGCTAATACTTTAAGTTCTTTCACAATTCACTTAGCTCCCATTTCTTTATTCATCCTTCACAGAAGATTTAATTTTTCAAAGAACATATCCTCACTCCCAAGGGCTTCCTTTATTCTACTATTTCAGCATGTCACATTTTTTTAATTGATGGTTTTAGAGTACCTACTCACCCTCAGCCACTGAGAGCCCAGCAAAGCTTCAAAAACTGTTCCCAACAGCTTGCAACACTTCACCATCTTGGCTCTCTTTTAGCTTTGAGAGGCCATCTCCTCCCACCACCATCCCTCATATTTTCTTTTTTAACTGAAGTGGTACTTCAAGCAGGTTTTTTTTTAACCCTGTATAAATTCGGCATATGCCAGGAGCAGAGAACAACCTATGTTTGTCACAGATAGTCCCCAGTAGTATCAGTCTGCATCTAATCTTTCACCCTACTGTAGGCCAGGTCCCAAGCTGATCCCCCTTCTGTGCATGCCCTATCTGTTTCACTAAGTCACTACTCACTACCATGAAGTTTTGTCTTGGCATTTCTTCCCACCCAAAAGCACCCATCTAAATTAAATAAGGCTAACAAGCCGTTCTCTGCTTTGCAGCCTCACTGATCCAACACAGCACAGGCAAACAAGTCAGGCAGATGTAAATGCAGTCCTAATGATATTGTTCCCCCGCCCTTACACTCTACCCACAGACCTTTCCGTGTTGCAATAGCTGGTCTTTTTTAAACGTCTTTTGGTATCTGACACTCATCTGGCAGAGTCACATAAGCTTCCAGTTGGGCTTTTATACAATGGAACTAACATAACAGTGAATGGCACTGTTAGCACACTTAATTGCGAGGGGTTGTTTTGTTCAACCCTGCTTAAATAGGATTGATGTTCACCCAAAAAGAAACGAGAGATTTTGAAAGCCAAGCTGTTCAAGTACAAAAAGTTAGATAAGATTCAAATTACAGTCAGGGACAAGTCTGCTGCCTTGCAGTCTTCAAGTCCCCCCAGGTAAAGCTTGCTCCAGTTGCTTTGATTAAGCTCCCTACCTTGCACAGAAGTTCTGTGAGAAAACACAGTTGATGAAACCTGACTTTCCAAGGCCTCATTGTGGGATTATCCAGTTATCTGAAAGCAAACCGTAATTGGAAGTACATCAGAAGCTGGGGCTCCCCACTCACAGGGTAAGGCTATGCCTCTCACAGAAAACCTATCTTGGCCAGAAATAAAAAGTGGAATCAAGAGTTTTCTGCAATTCAGATCCTTTTGTATTTCAAGTTCTCAGCTGCACTTATTTTTCACACAGACAGTAATGAATTGAGTCTTCATTTTTAGAGCAACTCTCAAGTGTCCTTTATTCAAATGTCAACATCTTGTATGCAAGGTGTTACAAGCACACAGCAGAGCTTTCCCAGAAAAACAGGCAGATTGTTTCAGTGACCTTTAGTTGTGTTCTTGCCTGCTCAAAAAACATGCATTTTTTCAAGGATAATTTTAATTTTTGATGTTTAGGCTAGCATCTGTAGTTGAGAAAATCATTATGCCCTCTCGAACATTTTGTCCTTTAAAAAGTATCTGCAGCTTTAATCATGGCTTATACAGTTCTTTTCCTGCAAATTCTAAACTGACTGCACAATATGCTTTGCCATACTACCACTTAACACTCAAGGTTGTTAAGAAGCTGTTGAATAGAAACTGCTTTCTGAACAGCAGTATCTTTTTGCTTGAGTATCACACATAATTTTACAAGCACTCTTTGGCATCCAAATATTCCTATGATTAAGTCAGTCTTTCACTAGGATATGCAAAAAAACCCCATGCAACAGGGCAACATCAGTAGAATCCTCCATTAAAAAAAGGCAGAATATTAAATGGTCTATCCAGCACCTTTCCTATATAAGCTACTAAGGACTTCATATGCTTCTAAAATAAAATTCATAATATTCAATATATTTATTCAGAAAATCACAGAATGGTTTGTGTTGGAAGAGTCCTTAAAGATCATCTAGTGATTTCCAAATTCAAGCAGCTATCTCTCAAATGGGAAGCCTCAACACACAGAAGTTAGTAATTCATTCACAAGTAGCCTAACAAAAAATTTTAACTATGAATAAAGCTAGGGCTGTAATCCCAAATGTGCTATTATGGGGCTTGACAAGGTCTCAGAAACCATTTGTAGAGCCTTGGAGGAGACAAGAGAGAACAGCAGGCTAGCCAGCCAGAACACAAAACCCTCCTGAATGGTTATCAGCCCGCACGTAGCAGTAACATGCAGCATTACTTGCCAAGCTCGCAAAGAAAAGATGGGGGACGGTGGGGGAGAGGAGCATGAGAGGTACAGCACTGGGAGGATGAAGCCTGAAACTGAAACTTTATTCCCATCTACTCACAAAACACAGGCTTCTCTACTCTAAACTCAAGATTGCTTTACAGTAGAAGGTTACCAGAAAGAAAAGCAAGCCTTTTATTAGCAACAGTGTTCTCTGACAACATGCACCTCCTGTACAATCAGCATCCTTAAAAACAAACCCCTGTTCTCTAATGGGAAATCATGTACATGCAATAGCCACTCCATGCCCCCACTATTTTCATATACTACTGTAATTTTTAAGTCCAGAATCAAGCTACATGGAGACCTTTGGTGTTTTTCTTTGATGTTTTGCAACATTACTTTCATAGCCTCTTCTCTGTACTTGTCATAAACTTCAGGTAGGAATGAAACACCAACTCACCTTTGCTGCAGGGTATGAAAATAAATCAACACATCTGTGACAAGATAACAAAAGATCACACCAAATAAGGTCCAAAGGCCACAGCAGGACTCTCTCAACCACATGACCTTAAAAACCTATAAAGCCTGGAGTCATGTAACTGGGTGAGAAGGGAAGGAAGAAGATGGCAGACAGTTAAAAGAGTGGTTGACCAGAAAAATGTAAGAGCACAAGACTTTATGCAATATGGCATGCCTACCTCATTATGTAGATACAGTTTAATTAGGAACTTTGTAACTACTGTAGTGCAGGATCCAAAAGAGACTCAGGGCATATATTTTAAGAAGATAATACCACATATTACATACATAAATAAAGTTTGTGGCATTTAGAAATTCCACACCATTGTTGACAGGAGTAAGAAGCCAAAGTCTTGCATGCCAGCTCTGCAGTTCTCACCACCTGCCTGCAATCTCCACCAACTGCTTTAGGTCAAAACAGTTGAAATCAACAGACAAACATTCAGCCAAAAAAACAACAAAATCACCACTGAGAGAAACAAGAGTTGTCTGGAAATTTATAGTGAAAACTAATAGCATGAGGTTCATAATATAACTCCTGTAAAGGCTCCATACAGAACTAATCAAGAAGCCTCAAGTCCAGCCCCACTGTTTCACTTCTCACCAAGTAAAATTTTAACTCATTACCTCTACTTGTGGTACTCCCAAACTCTATGTAATGTGGGAAGTTATTCCGTAGGAAATTCTCAAAGCCAAGAAATGTTTCTAATGTATTATAATTAGAAAATAGTTAGCTTCAATTATAATAGCATAAATTATATCTGTATTGTCTCACCCTTCACATGAGACTAAAAACAGAATAAAACTTTTTAAAACACCTCTCAGTTACCCCATCTCTAAGTCAAAAGAAGACTTAATCCAACATGTACCTCAGTAAATATCAAGTTTGATATAGACCTTGACGACGTAAGTGATCAGTTATCCAATGTAACTCAATCAATATACACTCATAAACACAGACAAACTGGAATTAATCTGCTAACCACCTTTGGAAGGGCCAGAAAGTGGTTTAGTGTTAAAAAAAAACACCACCAAAACTCAGAATTCCTGAAACAAGCAAAAGCAGGCTCTTCTGCATCCATTACAGAGCTTGGCCTGATCTCTAAGTGAGCATCTTAACTTCTACAGTTACCAGAGTCAGAACATGTTAATAACAGTCAGAAGCAACTGATTTTGACAACATTACAGAACAGACACTATCCTGTTATCTTTTCCCTTCAACAATAGGTTATGCAGTTTATCTACACTGCATTAAAATATTTTATGTTTTCTGAAAACATTCCAGGTCATCCATCTTCAAATGCTGTGAAACAAGAATAGCACAAGAATCTTGCACATTACCCAGCCCATTCTTTATTTTATCTAACTTAAACAATTCTGCCTTCTCTATTTTTCAAGATAAATATTCCTCATCCCTTCAGTTTCTCTTTATACAAGAGTTTCTGAAAGAGAATCAAAATTCTTGTAATATCCTTTTAATTAGTAGATAGAAACTATGACATGTCATATTAGAGATTACGCAACCCAGTAACTTACTGGACATCTAGATGTCCACCATTCTGCTTCTTTTACAACTCATACAGACCCTCAAGGGGAGAAGAAAAGTAGATTAGATTTGACTGCTTGAAGCATGCAAGATGTATTTTCATAATGCCAATTACAATGTGTTAGTAGGTTCAAATTAAACAATCTGTTCCCCCACCTACAGCATTACTTCCAAGACAGAACTCTAAATGCTGAAATTACAACAAAACAAGTCCAATTCCACTTGTGTTTAGGACCAACATCACTTCTCACAGTTCCTTACAACAACTAGGACAGCACCAATTTGCTTAGTGTTGGTTTCCCACCTTCAGTCTCACCACTCAAGTCTCTTTGCAAGAGATTAGGAAAGCTTTCAATAAAGCACCAGGGGACATTTCTACAGTTCAAGACCCTCAATATTTTGCTGTTGTAATTAAAAAGTTAGATACTGCCTAACAGGGACATTCAATAGTTTCTTATTCTCATCTAAACCACAACCAATAAACAGGAAAAATTATTATTTGGAAACACTCCAAATTGCCACTGAAACAGTCAGCCTTCCTCCACAGAATAGGCTTCTCTCTCAGACATCTGACTATAGCTGTACCATAAAAAGGGAGAGGAGAGCCAAGAAAGCAGTGGAAGACCAATGCTCAGCACATGGTGCCAGCCCCAGGAGGGGCTGTACCTCCCGTGCTGCACAAGTTCGGCAGCCAGGACTGCACAAGAGACTCCAGTGTACGCCACCTCAGTCTGCCGGTGACTGGCACTCAGCTCCTAGGGAGCTGCAGAGAAAAAAAGTAAAAACAGTAGATCTGCATGTCAGTTCACTAAACAAAAACTACTGCCACATTTTCCAAGTCCAGCATAAGTCAAATAGGTATATTTAATAGCTGGGTTCAGCAATGTTCCTGAGGGAGCACCCAAATGGCACATAAGGCAACTTTTATGCAGGAAATAACTGACATTTTCTGGACCAGAAAAAAAAAAAGTAAACTACCTACAAACACTAGAGATGAGCAACAGTTCCTTTATCTGAAGACTGATGGTCAACATGCCATGCCAGTGTTCCCTTCCCAGTGTATGCCATTAGAGTAAAATGCCTTCTTGTACACCTTTCTGCTATAAAAATAAACCCCATTAGAGTCAAATGCTTCTTTGTACACCTTTCTGCTATAAAAATAAACCCCATCAATTCACAGATTTTGTTCTAAGCAGGTTTTAGAGCCCACTGCAGGTACTGCACTGATGAAAAAGACACCACCATTCAATAAAAAGCCAGGAAGATTCAACCACATAGACAGACCACAAACTTAAAATAGAAGAGATTAAAATAAAACTCCAAAATACCATTTTGCTGCAGGCAGTGCATCAGATAGAGCTCAATTATGATGCCTGACATTGTCACTCAGCTGATTTGGTGTTCAGCTGGGACAAGTTTGGCAGTTAATATGTGAGAAACATCCATGGAGCTGTAGCTGGTGATCCAGTAGAGACCCCAAGCCTCACCTTGTAGCAAAGGGCACCGCAGGGCTGGAGTGGCTTTTTTTCTTGGAGCAAGGCATGAAAGAAAACCCTGGTTACACTCCCATCGGGTCACCAGCACACATACTACAGGACATCTCTCCTTCATTGGAAGGATTCTCACTCCATCAAGACTCCTGAAAGGCTGTCCTCCAAAATATTCCTGTGTAGTTCAAATGATGCAAGTAACTTCCTAGGACTAGGATACACAGCTGCTATCTAGTTTTCAATTGCCTTACTGCACCTCAGAGGCAGCTGTAAAACCTGTAAAGCAGTAAAATAAAAAAAAAAAGGAGGTGAAGACTGCAGTTGTACTACAGACACTGCTCCTAGTATTCTTGAACTGGATTTTATCACCAAGGGCCTTAGAAGACACATTTGCACAAAGTGAATTACTAAAATTTAGTTATTTTTTGTGATCCTTCTATCTCTTAGTCATCCATGGTAGAAAATGTCATTTAAGAAAAAGCTGAACCAATATTGTTAACAAAATATTTGCAGTCCTGCAGGCCACTCTTCAAAGTACTCTAAAAATTACCATGCATATCTTAGAAGATTTGTGCTATTTAAATTAAGAATTAGAATCATGTAGCAAAGTTTAAAGAACGCTTGTAAGCTCAAGGGATATTTCCCTTGATAGGGAAAGATATAAAAGAGAAAGTTTGAGCTGTATAGACTCTAGAAACAACTAAAAAATGATTGATCCGTCACTACTTACACTTGGGGAATACTAAAACAATGCAAGAGTATTTTTTTAGTATACGCATGTACTAATAAACTAATACTGAACTCTGTTGCAGGTACTCCCCACCACAGGACATAACATCCATCCATCCATTACTACAGCTTCAGGAACATTAAATGTTATTACTAAATGTTATTATTTGCTTCTTTGCTTTAACTGATTCCCTCTGGATAAATAGATTTAAACAAAACCTTCAACTTCAATCCTAATTCTACCCTTGTAATTTAAGATCACATATGTACAAAAGTATCACAAGCTACAAAAGCATCTATGGATGCTTCTATTTTACGTATCTTAGTGACCATCCAAGCGCAATTACACAGGATATTAAAGAAAAAGTTTTCAGAAATCAGAAAGGCAAATGGGAAGTATTACGGAAAGGGATGGGAAACAAGGCACTAAACGAACAACAAAGCAAAGAAAAAAGGAGACAATATACATTGCTTATCTTTTTTCCCCCAAACTTTAACCAAATACCATACCTTGATTTCCCCACTCACCAACAAGAGTGAAGATTTAAAAACATATACATCCTACTGTAAAACCACCTTTGAGGAACTATCCATTTTTAAAGCAAACAATTACATTTTTTTCCTGAAATTTCTCAGAACAGCACTACCACCAGCATTTTTAAACACTCTCTCCCAAACAACATCAAGCAGACCGATGATTTCACCAGAAATGCTTCAGCAGTATGACATGCTGAATTCCCTATACGTTCCTGCAGTCCAACATGCTGAACAGCTGCAAAGCTGCCTGACATAAACATTAGAAATGTAGCCGTATCTTTCAATCCCTCCACTTATTTTTCGTATTACAGATCTCTGTATGGGCACAGAAACCAGGGCTGGCTATATCAGCAGCGTTGGTACCTGCATAAAAGGAGACTTGAGGCAACAATCTATCACACAACTGGTTTTTTTCTTCCTCTTGCCCTCCCAGAACAGAAAGAATTTGGGCAAGATAAGAATTTTTCCTATGAACGGTTGGAAGGATCCAAATATAAAAGCTGTGCAAAAAAGTAGCTACCTGACTCCTACCATCAAACAAAATTCAGGCTGAAGTAACTGTGCTGCAATTAATATCAGCATATTTAAGACAGAGACAAGACAAGGTGCAACCATTTTCATTACAGCTGTTCTCTAGGTAATAGCCAGAGCATTTCCTTCTAGAACCAAAAGCTTATGTAAACACAACCAGATCGTATTTTGGCCATGACTGACCACTGCCTGCTTTAAAAGTTTATTTTTCCAATGTAAAAATAATAGCCAGACTTTTAAAATGTACCTTATTTGAATGACAGCATACAGAGCACGACTGCGGTGAGACTTCAGGAGAAAGACTAGATGCAATTCAAAATTTAGGACCTGCTACAAGAACAACCCGTGCCTCTCTCGTTTATCCAGCTCCCTACTTCCTATTGTTCCGCTGTTCAGCAAGTGATGCCATGTCACGGAAGAGGGAAACCTAAATGACACTTTCATTAGGTCTTTCTTCAAAATGTTTATGCCAAGAAATTAATTTACTCAGGTCTATAACAAGAACTGGTCATACACAAAAGGTGGTTTAAAGCATTCTAAAGCCCCAAAAGCACGAACAGACTTTGGCTTCTGAAGCAGCCAGCAAGACGACCCAAAATGCTGACTACAAGTAATAAATCATATTTTAAAAAAAGGCATTGTTAAAAAGAACAACAAAAAAACTCGTTCTATGAAGCCGATGATCAGGCTGAACAGTATAAACGGCCACTGATTTACTCATAACGAGAATCCATTAAGGGAACGGTTTTCCTCGGCACAAAATTTGTTTCTGCAAGCCCACCGGCTACCGAAACACGACTCCGGCACAGCGCGGAGGGGCTGGCGACGCTCGCAGTCACCCAGGGGGAACCAGGCGCCGGCCGGCCGGGCTAACGCGGGGCTCGCCGGGCGGGGATCAGGCAGGGCCGGAGAAAGGACGGCACTAACGCGGGGAGCGCGGGGGGAGGCACACGAGCGTGTGGGGCAGAAGGCGGCCGGGGGAAGGAGGGCGCGGGCGGGCCGGGGTCCCGCGCCGCTCGCTCGCTCACTCACCCGTCCTTGCGCTTGGCTTTGTAGACGTGCCCGTAGGTGCCCCTGCCCACCTTGCAGCCCTCGTACTCGAAGAGGTCCTCCACCCGCTCGCGCTCCCCNTTCGCTCCGAGCCCCAACCCCCGGCGCTCCCTCCGTCCGTCCCTCCCTTCGCCCCGCGCCAGGAGCGGCACCGCCGCCGGTCCCCGGGCGGGCTCTCGGGGCCGCGCCCGCGCGCGCTGCCGCAAACGAACGTCGCAAACCGCGGGCACCTCCCCGGCCGCGGGCAGCGCACCACGTGGAAGGGGCCGTCCCGGCGTGCCTTGCGGGCGCAGCCGCACGCCGGGAGGTGTAGTACAGGCGGAGGGAGGGAGGCCGGGCCGCGCTGCATGCCGGGAGCTGTAGTTCGAGGGGCACGAGGGGCACGGGGCCCGCCATCAGCAGCCACCGGGACCAGCGCTCGGTCCCTTCCCGGGGCCTTGGCTACGGTGAATATTCCGGTCCCCGGCTTGATCCAGGCTGGCGAGGGCAGACGCGGTTGGTCCCTGCTGCTCTGAGCATCTCTTAGCATCGCTATAATTAAGACAATTCCACGACTATGAACATGGACAAAATCAGAGAATCACAGAGTATTTTGAGTTGGAAGGGATCCATTAGGTTCATCGAGTCCAGCTCCTAGCCCTGCACAGGACCATCCTCAAGAGTCACACCATGGACCTGGGAGAGTTGTCCAAGCACTTCTTGAGCTCTGTCAGGCTGATGCTGGGACTGCTTCCCTGGGGAGCCTGTGCCAGTGCCCAACCACCCCCTGGGTGAAGAGCCATTTCCTAATATCCAGTCTAAACCTCCTCTAACACAACTTCAGGCCATTCCTTCAAGTCCTGTCACTGGTAACCACAGAGAAGAGATCAATGCCTACTCCCCTTTCTTCCTCCATGAGGAAGTTGCGGACTACAGTAAGGTCTCCCCTCAGTCTCCTGTGCTCCAGGCTGAACAGACCAAGTGATCTCAGCCGCTCCTTCACCATCTTGGTTGCCTTGCTTTGGACACTTTCTAATAGTTTAAGTCTTTCTTATATTGTGGTGTGCCAGGCTGCTCACAGCACTTAAGACACAGATGGATGTCACAGTGCTGACAAACCTTCACTATGTGGCTGCTGAGATCAGTCAGGATGTAATACAAAAACTGTTGTGTTTAGCAAGGCCCTCATATGTGACCAGTAACTGGGAATTTCCCAATTCCTCTCCTTGGCTGACAGAGCCAGAGTCACCCACCCAACACAAAGTCAGCCAGTAATCTTGTAGACAAGGCAGCTTGGAACTAAACTACTAAAGCTACAGCAATCTTTCTTGTTACAGCCCAGCTTTTGGCATTTTTAACAGTCATGCACGAATGCTCCACGTTTCATGTCAAGAACGCAGCACATTGAGTAAAGTGGGCACTCAAATCCCCTAACTTAGAGACATCACAGAACATGAGGGCTCCTGAAAGAAGTAACAACATATTCTGGAATTGTCTGAAATCATCTCAATTTTCAATTACAAATCTCAATTTTCATTTACACATTAGCACTGATCCCTGAAAATTGGGGATAGGGTTGTGCCTGCTTCCCAAGCTGGCATCACTCAATCAGACTCACATCAGATGCCCACAGCTGGACTTTCAGTATGTTGCTAGTAGTTGTTAGGGATATTATGTATGTTGAATAAAGCAATTAGGCATATGTTACAAAAAATAAGTGCAATTGAGAGAAGCAGCAAAATTACACTTTATTTGCCCAGCAACTCAACTAAATTTTACAAGAACATTGCCCAGCACCTCACTACACCAATCAAACAGAAACAGGTCAGGGTAGCTCAGCAGAGATCAAACAGTCTGGAAGATGCCATCCACCTCACAAAGTTAATCCATTTCAGCCCCATCTCTGCTTTCAGGGACTGCTTGGCTTTGGGGACTTTCAAGGACAGTAAGGGACCAAGCTTGCATGGCCAAACCCACCATGTATAGTACCTCTGGCCTGCTCACTACCCTCAGTCCTATCAGCAGGGGAGGTAGCAATAACCACACTTCTGTAACTTTGTACTCTTCTTTGCATTATTAATCACTTTTTTGTAGAGGCAATGAACATCCAAACTCCTCCACATGGATCCAGTTACTGCATGGTAATTAATGGCTGGGATTAGTCCCAAGCTGAAGCATTGCAGGGTGTGGAAGACAAACAATGTCTGCTTAGAAAGGAAAGAGATCATGAAGGAAAACAAGAACAGACAATCCAGATTCATTTTCTGATGACCTGTGCTGTGTTTCACATTTGCATAAAACATTTGGAAAGAATTCCAGACTTTGACAAACTCTAAGAAGTCCAAACCACACCGAGATACCTTCTTTCCCAGATTGGTGGTCCTTCTGTAAGAATATTTACAAATTCGCTTGAATGTTTCTTTCCTTAATTTTAATACCATTTGAATTGTATGCCTTCCAGAACGAGTGTAGCTGTAAATCTACTGCGCCTTCACTCTGTTTCCACTTCAGGTACTTGTATTGAAACCAATGTTTGATTTTACCAATTCAGACGTATGGTCCCCAACTCAAGAGAGATTTGAAACAGAAAGCACACTTTGGCTCTTTTTATAACGAGAAATAAATATTGACATTTCAAGGTCAACTTTTAACTCTGTTTCATGGAAAGTTGCATACTTTCTGTGCTTAATTTTAAAAATCTGTCACAGTGTAATATAATTTCAAGGAAATGTTTAATTTGAGGTCCACTCTTCAAAAGACAGACACAACCAGGATCTGGTATTCTTGACTCTCAGGTCTCCATCCCCATTGAAAGTGACTCTTTCAATTGATAGGATTTCTTATCTCTTACTGCCTGTTTTTCATTCCCTTCTCTCATGCTTTCTCAGGTCTCAGTTTAAAAATATATGCTTAACACATCCTGCTGAAGTTGGATTTTTGGAGCTTTCCTCTTTCTCTTTTTTTCCTCTAACAATGTTCATGGTTTGCTTTATCATATCCTTCTGTTCTGAGTTTGTGTAATTTCTAATATGTCCAGAACACAGACGCTTTTGAAATTTTTTTTTGTTTGTCATCAGCACACCTGTGAAGGATGTCTGAGTTCTCCTCAGGAAAGCCACTGTTACTGTATTAGCACAGGTAACGTGCAGTGGGTTGGAGACAGTTATCAAAGTGAGCTGTGACCAGAGAGGACAGTAGTCAAGGAAGGCTGACACCATTAAACATTTCTGAATGTATTTCAGGGAATTGTCTTTCAGGTGAAAGCCTGGATTGTCTGGGAACAGGATGGATTGTGACAATAAGTAAATGCTGTCACGTGGGGTATGGGAGTGTGGAAGAGATTTTACAGCGACTTCTGTGAGCCAGAGAGAAGTTTGATAAGAGGATCCATGTTTAACCCTGAAAGAATTTCCTACCAAGGTCGTTGACATAGAAACCAAGAAAGAAAGAAAGATAAATAAGAGAAACCTGTATCTGTCTATTCCAATAAGCAATGTGTTTGTCTCTCGTGACCAATGACTAAACTTATGAGTTTTGTAAGAATTTACAAAAAGTATGCATACTATAATAAAAATGGGTTTGAAGCCTTCTGAAAATGGAGTGTTGCTTTGTATTGTGAGCATCTCAACTACAACATGGGAGCATCAATACTGAAAGCAAAGCTGGTTTTGGGAGAGGTGTGTGTTTGCGTGCTTGTGGCCATGGTGTTAGTGCTAGAGTCAAAGTTTGTGAAGCAAAGCTTACAGCTGGGAAATGTACAACGAGCTACTTGCTCTTTATGTTGCAGTCTTCAAAAATAGAATAAAAATACAGAAAAGTAAACTTTAATATTTTTGCTTTCTCATCTTTGTATTTTATAAGCAGATAACCTACAACACTCAATCACATCACCATGCCATTAAAGTGTCTGCTCATTCTACTTATTAATTTGCAAAATTTGAACATATTTTTGCTTTTCAGAAAACTTTTCATGAAACTGAAGCTACCTGCTAAAGGTTTCTCATATGCCCATAGAGACATTCTTTAGTGGTGTGACTGAGATGTTCCCAGCTTGGTATTGACGGAAAAAGTGCAGTCCTGCTAAGTGCTATACATCTTCCATTTTTTGTTTAGTCCAGGGAAAGCTGAAGGCAAGACAATAATGTGGTGCCACTTTTTTTCCTTTTCTGTATGTAAAGAAAAACTAACTGTTATATTTGCACAGTCTGAGTATTTTTCAGAAACCTTGCAGTTTTTATGTGCAGATGAGTGAGCTGAATACTGGCAGCACTTAAAAACGCAGGTTACTTAATGTAGCTAAGTAAAGTGCTGATTTTACAAACAGTTTCCTATGTAAAGCAATGTGTTGGGCTTTGTTTTTTATTATTTTCCACTCAACTATATTTTACTATAAAATTGATCTAACAAAGCGTCCTAGATTCTGGCTGGAGTGCAAGTTACTAACAAACATACATCAGTCCTTTGGGTCCAGGTGCTGTATAGGAGAGTTGTGCTTGCATTCAGTGAAACATCTGTTTGCCAGACTTGGGACCACCTACGGTAACAATCAGCCTATGTTATGGTCCTGACAGAGATTCAGTTGTCACCATCCCTGGAGGTATTTAAAAGACATGCAGATGTGGCACTTGGGGACATGGTTTAGTGGGGACTTGGTAGTGCTGGGTTAATGGTTTGAACTGGATTTTAAAAGTCTTTTCCAAACCAAGTGATTCTCTGATTCTGCCTCTACAAACCTTGAAAATTCAGACCATGAACTCATGGTTACTTTTGTTACTGAGAAAAGCCCTGCCTGAGGGGAAATAAACCCTGAAATTAAATATTACTTTATATTTTTTCATATAATCATAGAAATATTCAGGTTGGAAGGGACCTCTGGATGATATCTAGGACAATATCCTGCTCAGAGCAGGGCTACTCTTAAATTCAGGTTGCTTGAGGGTTTTTCCACTCAAGCCTCTGTGAAAGGAGATTCCATAGCCTCTCTGGACCTGACTATCCTCCAGGTGAAATTTTCTGTCCTCCTCTCAACACAATCCTGCCTCTGTCTTTTCAGTAAGTTTCTTGTCAGTATTGGCAGGCTGCCCATTATTCCAGCTTGAAGAAGTCCTAGGGCCCGCAGCCTTTCTCACATGGCGAGTGCTCCAGCCCCATGACCATCTTAGTGTACTCAGCAGAAGTCACTCCAACTCATCAGGAATTTTCCATATCAGGATTGTTCTACTGGAGACCCCCAAACTGGGTATCGTATGCCACGTGCAGGCAAACAAGAGCGAAGTAAAGGGAAGTAATCACTTCCCAGTCATGTGCTGATAATCAGTTTTCTGTGTTCACAGGATCACAGAGTGGGTCAGGTTGGAAGGAACCACAGTGGTCATCTAGTTCAACCTCCCGGCTCAAGCAGGGTCCCCTAGAGCATGTTAACCAGGCTTGTGTCCAGACAACTTTCTGAATATCTCCAGGGAAGGAGACTCCACAACCTCTCTCAGCAGCCTGTCCCAGTGCTCAGTCATCTGCACAGTGAAGTAGTCCTTCCTCGTGTTCAGGCAGAACGTCCTGTGCATCAGTTTCAAAGGGCCTATTGCCTTTTGTTGTATTGCTCAGCACCACCAAAAAGAGCCTGGCCCCATCCTTTTGACACACTGTATTCACTGAATGTTGGTTACCCTGGATGCTGAGAATAGAGCTACTTTCTAAAGAACCTAAAAGATGGAACAATCAAATTAAATTCAGGGTCTCAAATTCTTTATTACAAAACTTAGTAATTGCCTGAGGTTTGCTGCCCTCCACAGGCTATTTTTATTATAGTTGCAAAGAGAGTGTTTCACTGTGGACAGCACTGCTACAGTGCAATAATATTCTAAAAAAAGATCTACTTTTGTCATTTTGTATTAACAACACAACATAAAATGAACAAGTGCTTTACTTAGTTATAGTGTGCAGTTGTGAAACATCACTATGAACTGGACATGGACACCAAATTCTGCGCTGGAGAACGGGTCAGTGGAAAATAAACTAATTCAGTGTAAGGTTTTGGTATGGAAATATGCATTTATTCACCCATCTAAATCATAACTTCCTTCTGGATGAACAGACTGTATGTGGGCTTGATACCAGAGAAGATGTTGTGTTTGACTGTGGAACAATGATTAGTAAAACTAGACTGTGAGAGGAGGAAAAGATTTAAAAAACATAACTCTATATATATATATATATATATTTATTCTTGACGAACAATACCCTTTTCCTGACCCAGAGATGGGGCAACTGAGAGGTGTTTTAAAAATTTTTATTCCATTTTCAGTCTCATGAGAAGGGTGAGAAAATACAGATGTTATAATTCATGCCATCACAATCAGAAGCCAACTATTTCCTAATTACAATACACTGTACGTGTTTCTTGGCCTATCAGCTTTTTGCCACACCACGCTGTAGATGACTTAAAGCCAATCATCTAAAACTACCCCTTCAGTGAGTCCCACTACAATGCATCTTTCATAGTTCTACTTCTCCAAAGTATCTAGTCTTATTTGCAAGACTAGATGGTCATCTTTTGAAACTTTTTTCTAGTTCCATTTCTCTCTCAACAATATCTGTCTTATTCTATGGCATTTCTAAGTCAGCATTTCTTGTCTCAGTTTGCATAAGGATGCATGCTGTGGGGGCCTTCTGTCAGGCCCTGAGAACTCTCTACAAATCCATTTCCCATATATTCTGACTTTTACTATGAAAGTAAAATTGATCTTCAGGAAGGACATATTTTAATTGCTTCAGGCAAGGCGAATCATAATAGAATACTAATTATTTATACTGCGGCAAGGGACATGAAAAACGAAGAGGTTGCCATTTTCTGAATGCAGTGAGCAAAGAATAGTTCCTGATCTGGCCTCGGTGTTACAAATTTGTCCCAGGCATCTGTTTGTCCCATGGAAACCACCTAATGGCAAAACAGGAATGTAAACTACCACCAAACCTAAACATAATACTTGTGCAAACTTTTCCTTAAGCAGAATAAAGAAATCCTGGATGTGTTGTGAAAGTGTCTTCCCATACAGCGGCCCCGAGCCCTTCCTAGTACCTCATTCATTACCGAGGGCGCTCCTTTGTACGAGACCAGTTGCACAGAAAATACCCAACTCTCGTTTATTTTAGTTTGAACACAAGATCAGTTTGGACGTGAGGGGGATGAGGGAGAGGCTTCACACAGAGGCGCCCTCCTGGCGAAATCTCCTCATTGTGCCGATTCAGAGAGTTTGTGCAAGATGCGTTGAGACAAATCCGCACAAGCGGCTCAGGACCCACGCTGTGGGTGCCCCTCCGTGTGTCCGCAACTAGAACCCGCAAAATTGTGTGAGAGGTTCTGCATCTCGCGTGGGGGAATTTCTGCCCAAGGCTCTGCAAATGGAAATCATTAAAATCGCGACTTGAGGAGACGGCACCGAGCAATCATTTTTTGAACGATTTACAAAAAGTTCAGTGGGAGATTCCTACAGAGGGAAATGTAAACAAAAAGGGAAGAAAGGGAGGCAAGGTCACGGAAGAAGGAAAAGCGTCCCATTTAAAACTGCAGGAAGCCCGGAAAGAGGGAGCACAGGGAAAAGCGATTCCATAACCAAGCTCGTTCCTTACGTAAGGCAGCACAAAGTGCCAAACGCGCGTGCGCACCAGGGGGCGGGGCTCGCGGCGGGGGCCGCCCCCTCTCTCGCGCACGGAACCTACGCCGGAGGCGCCGGCAGCCACCCGGACTGCAATCGGTGCTGGAGCTGGCACCCGGACGGCAATTGGAGCTGGAGCGCGCCCCGCTCGCACACGCAGGGTCGGTGTCCCGGCGGGGGCGGCTCCCGCTGCCGCCGGCAGGGACGGGGCGCGGAGCGGGGCTCGGCCGGCCCGTCCGCACCGCCGCCGGCAGCAGGCAGGGACGGGCTTTCGAGTTTTGCCGGCCGCGCTCTCGGCAGGCTTTCCCCCACCGGGGCAGGCGGCGGCATGGGTGCCTCCCCAGTTTGCCGCAGCGGGTGACGCGGCCCGCCGCGGGCAGGGGAGCCGTGGGCTC
>VXBC01004798.1:621536-642378 GCA_013399945.1 Ploceus nigricollis | reverse complement strand
CCGATCCCTGCGCTGCCTGGGGGGGGAGCCTGGCTCGACTCTGGCGTCTGCGGGCCCTGCTGCCGGCCTGGGCCTGGGCCTGGGCCTGGGGCGGGGGTGGGCGGCCACTCTCGGGCCCTCGGCTTGGGTCGCGCTGGGTGTCCCGAGGGCGGTGTTTTCATTACCTTCTGACTCTCCCTTTTTCTCTCCTTCCTCCCCTACTTCCCCAGGCTTCGTGCGTGGGGGTTTCTGGGTTTGGTTTGGGGGTTGTTTTTCTTTTTTTTTTTAATTTTATTTTTATTCTCGAAGTCGGTGAAATCATCCTGCCAGGAGGCTGTGGTGTGACAGAAATGCTAAATAGCCCTCCAGCTCGGGGAGGCTTCCTCAGTTAAACTCCGTAGTCGCCTTGCAATCAGGTGGTAGTCTTTCAGAAAATGAGTACCTAATTGAACCGGGGGTAATACTTCAGGGAAACAGGCTGAAACTTAAAAGCATAAGGTATATATTAAAAAATAGTCGTAAAGCTTAAAGAATAGGCTACAGTAATCATGAATGAAGGTCTAAAGGAGTAGGTCTTATGTTGAAAACGTAAGCTCTTGGCGTTTTACCCCTACCTCTTTGCAAAGGAAGAGTAATCCAAGTCGTAACAGGACTTCGATTTCAGTTTTTTGCATTTTACTAGTTAATACCCTTCAACTTTTCAATGCCCAGAAATATTCTAGTGCAATCTACTTCATTTTTGATTCAGTTAATATCCTTCAGCTTTAACATCTCTAAAACGTTTTAGGTGCCAAAGTACTTAGTTTTGATGGCATTTGGTAAATAGGGATAGTAGTTGTCATCCATGGAGTTATGTTAAACAGATGGGACAACCATGCACTTCACACTCCTTACTGTTTCTAAGTGAGTCATTCAAGGAGTGTGACTAATCATCCTACCATACAGTTGTCAACAAAAGAGTATTTTTTTTTTCCTTAACTACCCACAAAATCAAAGAGATTTCCAGATTTTCTGTGGATAACTGATAATTGAAGAACCTCTCTTTTGAACAACACTTTAAATTTAGATTGAGGGGGACTACATGTGATGGACATCTTAAGAATATATGTGGAATCTTCTTCTGTGCAGCAATACAGTGATGTACCTGGGAAGTCGGTTCGCTTAGAATGGTCATTGTCGGGCAAGCAGCCACATGTTGTTTTAGAGCATTTGTCTAAATAACAACCTCACGTGAGACTGAATTAATTTTACAATCTTCTTTCCCCCCCTGCCCGCTGCACCTGTGTCAAGTTGTAAGTCCCCTGGGACAGAGGCACTTCAGTATTCAGTGCAGTCTGGATTGGGGATTTTCGTGGTAATAGTGTTAATTAGGTAATTTTCATGATGGGTGTTGCCAAGGTAATGATAGTGCTGGCTGGGGGCTGGGTGGGAACTGCTTTTGTTGTGAGGAAACCGGGGTAGTAAGAGGAAGAGCTGGATGAGAAATTTGTCTTTAGGAGTGTGATATGAGAAGTGACCTGATTTGAACATAGCCCTTGTGGGAAATCGAAGTCAGCAGCTATCTGCAGCTTGTGAGGCTGAGCCAAGAGGACAACATTGATTAAAAAGAAAAAATATTATGGGAATGGAAAATGTCTTGAAGGAAAGATACTCAGATTTAATTTCTTTTAAGTGGAATGAGTTAGAGCTGGGAGAGAAGATTTTAAATGCATCAAGATGCAGTGTTGGACACAGGAGGAAGATGGTTGATTTGAAGGAAGTGTATTTAGAAGTGCAGTTACCTGGGACAGGGGCTAGTGGGGGGAAGTAACATGAGGTGTGGAAATAATGAAACCAAGGATACATCAGAATGGATCCCACAAAGAACGTAAGAAAGGTATATTAAATGTATGCCAGCTTCTGCTTTTGACAAGTACATTTTCTGATTTTTTGTATCTGTTTGCAGTATTGATAAAGATTTGCTCTTTTTAAAATTTATTTCTAATAGCTGGTTTGGTCTGTTGTCTCATCACCTGTTCTGTGAAGACTAATTATTGATCAGGAGTGTGCTTAGAATGCTGTTTTCCGTGTTTTCCCTGTAATCTAAACTTGAAGTGACTTTTATGTGTGTGTAAATTGACAAAAAGCAAACAAAACAGAAAGGCATTTACCCACATGCAAGCAGATTGATGCAGTGAGGTTGGGGCTTTTTAGCCTGATGATCTCTGTAGAGAAGTGATCTCTTTTTTCAGGTGTCTGCCTTAGCAGGTGTTACAGGTGCCTTTTGTTAAACAGGAAGCTGAATTGAAAGGACACTTTATCGTCTTTCAGATAGAGAGTGGAAGAACAGGTTTCCTTTAGAAAATAGGAAAGTTGAGGAGTGGTCTGAGGATTGAGTCCTAATCAGAGGGAGGTGGTAATGACACAGAAATCAATGGAGATGATGCCTCTTTGACACTGGAGGGCTATTTTTGCCTTCTAACAGTGTGGTCCCACTGGTTCAATATTTGGTAAGTGATGAAGAACTGTGGCAAAAGTACAGCCCATCCCTTTTACCCCATATTCTGGAGATGGATGTCTCTTTGGTAGCTAATCCTTGGATTAGAGAATGCAAGGAAAATATACAAATAATGTAAGAATGTCAGAAGAGTCATTCCACCAAAAATAAATCTGTAGGCTGTACACTATGTGGGTGATATTACCGATGAAAATACAAATGTAATCTTACGTTGGGGTTGTCACAAGTCTACACTGGATAATTGCAGTCCAATAATCAGAAAACCATGTTTTCCACTATACTTCAGCTTTTGAAATACTCTCCACTGCTCTTGTATTTTACTTGAGAGAAAGGACATAAATTTTATGTTAATTCTTTTTAACTTTCTAGAATATCATTATTTAGCTAAAAAAAAACCCCAACCTGTCATTGCGTTTTTATTTTAAAGTTGCCATACCAACCAGTATGCCCTTTCAGTGAGGAAGGGGGCTTGAAACTATTTTTCAGCAAGCTACAAGTATTTATATATTTGAATAATAAACTACCCTGTTGTCTTGGCAAATAACATGGAGCTTGGTTCACTTTAATCATCTTTAGCTATTAATAAACTAATTTATTTGAAAATGCTGGGGATGTTTTACTGCAAATTAGGTAAATACTTCCTGTAATTCCTCGGCAGTCTAATCTTCTGGTTTTATCCAGGACAGCTTGGCATTATCATTATGGATCGCTCCCGACACCGTGCGGGAAATGGCAATGAGCAGGCGCCTTCACGGGAGCGCAGTGGCGAAGGTCAGAGACAGCGGCAGCTGGAGCGCCTTAGCAGGGAGGAGGCCTATTACCAGTTCATTAACGAGCTCAACGAGGAGGACTACAGGTTAATGAGGGACCGAAACCTGCTTGGCACTCCTGGTAAGATGTGCATACCTTCAGTAAAAGAGGTGTAGTGAAGTAGCACTCCTGCTGTTAGCCACCACCTGGGGTACTGTGACTCAAGCAGCCTGACTTCTGTGGCTTTGTAGAAAGGGAAAAAACCTCCATATGGAACAAAAGTATAACACTTTACCTGTATACCAAGATGCTGCATTTGAATGTCCAAACCCAGATAATTAACATTTGGTTCATTCAAGTATATCTGTTTATGTGTGGCAATTTTGGGGGCCTCTGAATTGTTACTGGAAGCTGGCATGCTCTCAACACATTCAGCATCTTTTTCTTCCACTCCACTACCTACTTCTCTGATATCTGCGTTATGATCTCACAGTAGTGCTATTTTCTTTCTGGTTTCATCAGTTTTGTCTGTCTTCAGAAGATTTCCATTCAAGATAGAATATGTTATTTCTGCATGGTTGTATAGAGGCAGTAATAGTGTCTTATCTAACAGTGTTATCAAAATGTAAATTAATTCAGGAGAAATAACAGCAGAAGAGTTGCAGCAACGTTTGGAGGGGGCTAAGGAGCGTCTGACATCACAGTCTGAGCTGGATAACAGAGAAGGTGAAGGTAGAACTGTTGGAGGTAAACATTCTTCATTCATATATGTAGACACGTAGTATGTGGTGCATAAGTACAGTTCTGTAAAGATATTTAAGAGAGACTCATTTATCTTTCTTTTCTTTTTAAATGTGCCTCTGGGGATTGTTTAAAAGTAAGAGAGATTTCCTAAGGATACAAAACGAAACTTGAAATACTTGATGAGAACTCGTTTATGTTAATCACAAATTACTTGCTCCATTTTCCCTCATCTTCCTTTGCTAGTAAATGTAATAGCACAAAAAATACTATTTTTTCAGTTCTTAGAGGTTTTTATAATGTATTAGAGCAGGTGGAAAAGAAGTTAATTGGAAAACAGTTAATCTCTCCATTGTTTTGACACTTTTGTTGTTTCATTTCCATTTGTTTTAGTCAAGTGAGGCTTGTGTTTTATGCACTGTTTTCAATTCCCCAGAAATATTGGCTTACTCATTTGGCCAGTTCTAGTCAGATTTGGGAGAGGAATTGGCAGCTCAGAAATGAAGATACCGAAGTTCTTGGAGGAGAGGTTTCCTGGACACAGAGAGATGATGGAGTAGGGAGAACTTAATCTGATCCCATTAAGGGAAAATCTTCACTGTGATCATGACAACTGGCCTGCTTTATACACATAGTTAGCCCTAACCACAACACTTGTATCTGTTCCTGAGCGTGTAGTTGGAGAAGGTTTGAAAAGGGAGATGTGGGTATTGTAATAGGAAAAGAGTATATTTGCACAAAGGGAGAAAATGTGTTCAAACCATGCATCCCACCCAGACACATTCCTGCGTAAGCTGCTCTAGGTGACCTTGCCTTGGCGAGGGAGTTGAACTAGATTATCTGCAGAGGTTCCTTCCAACCTTAATGATTCTGTGATCATTTATTCTACTGCTTATAGGAAACACTTTAAAAAAACGTTTTTCAAAAGGAGACAAGACTTGTTATTCCTTTTCCTGCTGTATCAAAATGAGTTGTTAAAATATTCCCAAACTGATAACTTCAGCAAGGGGCAGGTGTTGGACAAATACAACTGTCTTTGGACCACCTGAATCTAAGCACTGGCTCAGAAGTGCATCTGTGCATATTAATTTCTCTCTAAGTCTGCTGGTGAGACAAAAATTCTAGGTTGAACTGGTAAGTTTTGCTGACACTTTTACATAGAGCACATTTTTGTACATTAGCATAGCAAGGTGGGTGCCCTGCTACTGTATTGTGATTGAAGTCAGAGCCTGGCAAGTGAAGAGGATTTGGAGTGCATTGCAGTATGCAGAGCATGCAGTTGTATGAATGTTTGCATTCTTTGTTTCTCTCAGATTCTGAAGTTCTTGGGGAAAACTCCAGCGGCGACTCTTTGCTTGAATGGCTTAACACATTTCGTCGCACAGGAAATGCCACTCGCAGTGGGCAGAGTGGGAATCAAACCTGGAGAGCTGTGAGTCGAACAAATCCAAACAGTGGGGAGTTTCGCTTTAGTCTTGAAATCAATATAAATCACGACCATAACAGTTTGGAAACTTCTGGTGAGGAGTATGTTGACATAGATGCTACCAGACTGTACGTAGAAAGAAGACGTCAGCTAGTTGCCAGTTCAGTAGCCCCACGGACAAGGAGCATGGCTGCAAGAGAGGCAAACAACGAAGCTGCAAGGACCAGGCTTTTAAGACGTGCCATGGCATTAAGGTCAGAAATAGTCTCTCATGCAGTCTCAGGGAGGCTCAGGAGTAGAACGAGGGAGCTGACAGGCCAGACAAATAATACTACACGAAATAATTCTGTGGCTGCTGATGCACTAAGAGAAATGCCAGAAAGAGGTACTTCTGCAGGAGTCAGAAGGGGTAGAGCTAGAACTAATGTCCGGATGAATACAAACCAAAGATTAGAAATTTTGCGACTGAGGTCTACCCTAAGTAGTCGAAGCCGCTCCCCGCTGCAAAGGCAAGGTGATGCTGCTCGTTCTGAGGAACGTGGTCCGAGGCAGGATAGAAATGCACAGCAAGTCAACAGAAGTAGGAGACAAACAGCTCAGGCTTCTTCACAGTTTACTGAAGAGCAAGAAAGAGGTAACACTCAGGCTCCTCAGCTTTCCAGTGTAGCCCCATCCTTACGAACAACTTCGGAAGAGGAAGAACCTAGTAGGCCAGTAGCTGCTGCCAGAAGGCACCCAACAATTACACTAGATCTTCAGGTGAGAAGAATTCGTCCTGGAGAAAACAGAGACCGGGACAGCATTGCCAGTAGAACTCGTTCTAGAGTGGGAATGTCAGAAAACACAGTTACCTTTGAAAGTGACAGTGGGGGATTTCGGCGCACAATATCCCGCTCAGAACGCGCAGGTATTCGGACCTACATTAGCACTATACGGATACCTCTTCGTCGGATTTCAGAAACTGGGCTTGGGGAACCTTCATCAGTGGCTCTTCGATCAATCCTTAGACAGATAATGACAGGCTTTGGAGAACTGAGTTCTTTAATGGAAACGGAATCTAATTCAGAAGTGCAAAGAGGTGGTCATCACTTAGCGGATGCACAGAATAACCCAAGTTCAGTAGACGGCAGTGATCCAAGTGGGGTTTTGTCTAGAAATGGACATACAGTAGATGGCAGCAGGGAAAGAAATGGACAGAGGGGTGGTAGTCAGCGCTCTGGGCGCAATCATGACAACCAGGATAGCAGGCAGTCTCAAGATGCAAACAGCCTAGTGGAGAACGGAACACTGCCCATCCTTCGACTTGCCCACTTCTTCCTGCTGAATGAGGATGATGATGATGATCGTTTAAGAGGTTTAACCAAAGAGCAGATTGACAATCTTTCTACACGGAACTATGGGGATGTTCACACTGAAAATGAATGGAGTAAAACGTGCAGTGTTTGCATTAATGAATATGCAACAGGGAATAAGCTAAGGCAGTTACCTTGTACGCATGAGTTTCATATTCATTGTATTGATCGCTGGCTTTCTGAAAACTCCACCTGCCCAATATGTAGGCAGCCGGTTCTGGGGTCTAACGCCACAGATAATGGCTAGAGTTGTTTGTACTGCTCAGCACTCAAGGATTTGCTCCTGCTCTGTTACGAGCCAGATGAAATTCATTGACTTAGATATGGGTCCGTTTGTGGGGCGAGTTTTGTTGAATTTCTTCAAAAATTATAGAAACTTATCTAAATCTAACAATGTAAATACTATTTTTTCCAAGTGCAGGTCTAGGAGCACACATAGAACCAAATGATATTGGTAAAGTTTATATTTTTTTAGGTAATTTTGTTATGCTAAGCACTTTTGTAAATACAGAAATGCAATAGTTAATCAGTCCTGCTTGATGTATGTTTTTTAACATTGTAATGGACTCACTTTATTTAGATTACAAAATGTTTCACACAGACCCACCACTGTGTTGAAAAATTAGTGGCTAAATAGCCATTTGTTAGCTTTTTGTTCTAAGAACAATTTCTTTTACAGAGAGTCTCTTGCTGGACATGTTTGCTAAAGATATTTAAGTTACTTGAAGTGCTCATTTTAATAGGCTTTTTTTTTTAAACATTGAAATCTCCTTTCCAAAAACTTGCCAATTTGGTTCTATTTAAAAAATGAAATGGCAGTTTTTGCATGTGGGTTTACACAGTTCTTAACGTTGATGAGTTCTTATTCAGGAGTGGATGAGTTAGTGGCATTATGAAATGTATATAATTAAATGCTGTCTTTGACAATCTTTGTCTTTTCAGTGCAGACAGCAATCAAATCCGATAATTCCGAGAGAGTGTGTCTTACTTGCTCAAAGAATAAATGAGCTCTAAGGAAGCCTTTTTACTCTTCCAAATTACTCAATCAATATTCCTGGGGTTTTAACTGCCTTAGTTTAAAGAGGGGGAACATTTCCTTGACCGGTCATTATACTGTCTATAATATGCATGTTTTGGGCATCCTACTCAGAAGAACAAAACAAAGACTTGAAGTGCTTTTGTGTAGAAATTTAAGGTACACATGTCGTGTTAGTCCTCTTGAAATACGCCTGAGGACCAAGTGGCAAAAGACACTAAAAAGGACAAAATAAGCTTCCCTGAAAATCCCCAGTATCTGTATAATTAGATATTAAACTTTATACCAATGACTTACACTGAAATAAAGTTGCAAGTTAAATAATTGAGGCTTTTTGTGAATTACTGTTGAGCCATATCCTGTAGATTAATAAGAAAACTTACTATTCTTAATGTTCAGTCTCAGTTTTCACTTTTTTTCCCCACTCTTCCCCAGCTCTGTTCCTGGCCTTTTAGTCATTATGGTACATAAAAGCCCAGCACAAAGCACTCCAGGGGTTTCTAGGAGAAGCTGGATGTTACAAAGCTTGGAGAAATCCCTGGAGAAATGCAGAGTTGTGCACTAATCTGCTGGTGTGTATATTCTGAGCAGTAGAAAGAGTACTTGAAGTGAACAAGTCCTACTGCCTTTCTCTGCCTGTGGATAGTGGCCTTGACAAAGGTGCTTCTGTGCGAGGTGCGTCACTTAGAACACCTGCTCATGCTATCCTTCAAGGTTAGCTATAAAATCCCATGTGATTGGATGTCTACTTCAGTTCTGCAAGTGGAAAACTTGTGTCATAAATTCAGCAGAAGGGCTGCTTTTCATTCCTGGAAGTAGTTCTAAGAAACTCTGTTATGAGATTTAGATGATTTAAGGATATGATTAAGATCTCTTCTGATGTAATTTGTGCTGTTAATTACTGCAAAGGTTGTTGACCCCTCCCTTGAGCGCTTCCTTAGCTGCAGTGAAGAGTGAGGAGATTTAAATGTGATTATAAGAGCTAGCTTTTTTTTTTCTTTTTGACATTTTTTTTCTTCCATTAGCTGCTGAGGCTGACGGTATATAAATACATACATGTCTTCTGCCGCTTCCTTGTTTCTTTATGACTTCCTTTTATTTTTGAAATCTGCGTGATTGAAAAGACACATATGTAGAAACCTACCTTTGGCTCACTATTGCCTTGCTGTTCAGGTCCTTCAGGGTCAATTTTAACTCTAATCCTCACAGCTGCTACGCTAATGCACTAGAGATGAAGGGAGATTCCCCATGCCTTCTTCCATACAAGTAGGAATTTTGCTGTGTGTAAGAGCGCAGTTGGTTACATGGTCCAAGATGAGATCATCTGTGACAAGGTATGTTTAACTGAGCTGCTAAGAGGAATATCCCAAAGCACAGTGAGAGCTTTCTCTAGAAATTGTAGGCTACAGAAAAAGAAACATTAAGCCTCCACTACTATATTCCTGCCCTGTCACATGAGAGTTGTCAAGTGTTTCCCTCCATTGAGAGGCATGTAATTTGTTACTCACCTTTCCCAAGATACTGTGTTAATGGCACCAATTAAATCATAGTGATTCAGTTTGGTATTGGCTTCTGTTACCTCCATTTCTGTGATAAAACTTCATTTCTCTGCCACCCTCACCCTCCAAACACTCTTTTTTACCTCATGCTTTGGTGACATTAAGAAACATAATTTATTTTTATGGGAATAAAGAGAAAAATGTGGGCAGAATTTTTACAAATAAGTTCATTTAAAATGAAATATTAAATGAAGTTCAACTGGTAGCAAAGCCTTAATGTAAAAAATTACCTAGAGAGCTGCCTTAAACATGATGCCTGCAAAGATAAAGAGAAATATCAGGCTGAATTAATAGGGTTTTCTATTTCATATATGTGTGATGCTATCAGTGTCTTTCTAGCTGATATTATGGCCCTGTATGTCTCTTCTTTAGTAATGTATCTCATAGGAGTGGTTTCCTGTGTTGCCATGTAACACACAACCATAAGCAACATGTGCAAATTTGGAAATATAAAAGGAAACAGTAAATGATAGCAGGTTATGTCCTGCCACTTCATGCTTTTGCCTTGATGGGAAATAACTATTCTGCTTTTAAAAGCAGATGCCACTTCCCCATGCCCAAGCTCCTGCTGAAGTAACCCTGTGCAGTTATCTGGTAACTACCAAGTGACTGATCAGAGCCCAATCAACTTGACCACCAGCCCAGCTAGGAATGATGTGGGACAGGGCAGGACATCCTGCAACTGTGTGAGGATATGGTGGGCCAAGCTGGTAATCAGTGTGCAAGGTGATGTGGGCAGGAGAAACCTCACTCCAGGTATTTATTTCACACAAATAAAGCAGGCCCTACAGGCCAGTATGGTGGGCAGATACTTTTCTTTCTCTACGAAATCAGCATCCCAAGTGCCAGTCTGCAGAAAGCGTGGGGAAGAAGCAGGAGGAATCAGGTCTGTTTGCAGTTCAAAGGCTGTGATCTCATCAGGATCACAGAGACCTGGTGGGATAGCTCACACAGCTGGAGTGCTGCAGTGATGCATACAGGCTCTTTAGGAAGGACAGCGATGGGGAGGAGCTGCCTTTTGAGGCAAGAACAGCAGGAATGAAAGAGCTCTCTCTCAGGATGGATGAGGAGCCAGCTGAGAGCCAGGTCACAAGTAGTAGGCAGACCAGCATGGTCCCTGTTGTGGTAGCTGTCTGCTACAGACCACCTGTTCAGAAAAAAAGGCAGGTGGGATCTTCAGACAAACAGTCCAGATCATCCGTGGATTATTCTTTCACAAAAGAGACACATTAATTTGATTGTTAGGGTTGTAGGATTTGCCAGTTCCTGAAGAGGCTTTGAGACCTGACTCTCCTTTTGGATCCACTGACCATACATCAGTGCAGTCTGCAGGACTGCAGGGAGAGGGGTGGCAAATGTCAGAAAGCTCAGGATTATTGTTATCCAGTCATACACCATGGTTATAACTGGAGCTGTGCATACCCAGCTGTGGTCAGAGCAGCATTCAGAACAAAAGACACGGCCATGCTGGCAGTGCAGAACTCTGAGATGAGTCTTTAAAATTAAAAATATAATTAGCTCTCCTGAGATCCTATGCAGCTAATCTGATTTCAGCCTGCACACAGAAAGTATCAACAACAGGTGAGCACTGCCTAGCACACTGCAGACTTCCCTCAGCCTGCTCATGTTTACCGGGGGAATGGGGTTAGCCCAGCTTTTGGACACACATGGTATCTCACAGCAAAACTTCTTCCATTTTTTTTTTTTCCCCCTGGGCTTACACTAGACTTTGACTAGTCTGGAAGAGACCTGGGGCAGGTTCACGAGATACTTGGTGCATGTTGCTCTTTGGCATTCACGCTTATTCCAGAAGGTGTTTATCCCAGCACTAAATTTATCTTTAGTGTAATGTAAATTGCCTGAAGTGCAAGAATGAAACATATACACACTAAAACAAAACAAATACAGCTCTGATTTTCTTTTACAGGTTGAACAGCTAAAATAGTTTACAGGTTAAACAGTTAAAATAATGTCCCGTTATTTTAAGCAGTCCTTTTGAAGGCCAAACTTCAGGCATTTATAACCACAATTGGGGTTCTTGTCTCAAGGAATGTAGGACAGATAAATTGTGTTGCTTGTACTTCCAAGAAAAGCACTTGAATTGTATGTTGAACTTTTCCATCTCATCAGTAATATTAAGACTTCAACTTGGCCAGTTCCATTGTGATTTATTTCCTTTCACAGCATGGTTTCTACAGTGCTGAGCATCTGACATACCTTACAGAGCCTGTGAGCTATTTTTGCAGTTCACACACATTTGAGCTACATTAATAATGGCTCACTCTTTACCTTCAGGCATGCGTGCCCAGGAAAGCATATCATGTTGCTATTTTAATACAGAGGTCTTGCCCTTTTCTGACTGAGTAATGCATGAATAGAGCACTTTGGCTGCTGGTACAATTTCTTTTACTATGTTCTTAAACACATTCTGCGTGCAGTTTATTCCATTTGTTCAATGGTATCAGCATACATATAAACACTGAAAGAGTAGGAATTGCCAGTAAGTGTATGAGCACACACTGTAGTTAACCTGCATAATGTGTAGCAGTAAACTTTAATATACATAGCGAGAGTAAAGAATCGTATTATTTCAGCAGAAGGCTTCTAAAATTTAGCCCTCTCCCCTCTTTATTTTAAGGTATCTCCAAGTCTAGACTCCAATTTTTTTTTCTTGTTACATGAATCTCAAACTGTGAGTCTGGCCTCCCAGCTGATTTCAGTCACTCATTATTTCCCTGCATCCACTGTGCTCTGACATGAATCAAGTTATAGCTCCTTTCTCTATGATCTAGGCTGTGAGATGTGAGTAATGCAATTTGAGGTATCCAAAACCCCAGGAAGTACTGTAATGAGATTCCTTCTCACTATACGAGATTCCTTCTCACTATGGTGGTGGTGGAGTTGGGGAAGGCAGAACAACTTGAATAACCCGGATTGTTTTGGGCAGAAGCACACTGAGAGCAAGAGCCCGTGCAGAGCCCCAGTGCACGGGGCCCCAGAGCAGCCCATGGCACATCCCCGTGCGCTGCCTGGACCAGCTGAATTCGTTTGAAATTTCGGCTTCCAAGAGGAAGTGTCTCACAGCAGGAGAGGGCGCCAGACAACAAGGAGCAAGTGGTGGCTTGGCGGTGCGTCTGGGAGCGCAGACCTGCCTTTGAAGGGGAAGGTGACCGGCAATAGGACACCGTGTGACAACCCTCCCTTTAAGGGGAAGGGAGCACATCAGCTTCGAAAACGCTCATTGGTGGAAAGCAGCGACAAAAGTCCGAGAGTCCACAAACAGAGAGTTTTACTAGCAAATTACACACTTGATGTGGAAATTGGTATGTTAGTCCTAGATCTGCTGTACAGGCACACGATACTGGGTTTTGGGTAAAGGGGTAGGGTGAAGGGAAAAGAAACATTAGGCATATGCAGTGGGTTTTGGATAAAGAGGGAGGGTGGCAGGGAAAAGGGAAATTAAAAAGGTTAATTTAAAAAGGACAGATTAATTTTTAAAAGGAAAAGAGAAACAGAAAGGGAAAGAAAGAGGAAAAGAGAGATGAAAAGGCATCATCAGCCCTTGTTCCAGTGTTGATCCAGCTGATAAGTTGTCTGTGCTTGTTTCAGCATTAATGCAGCTGATAAGTGGTGATCCAGTTGAGCCAGTCCAGCTGATGAAATGTCCAGGCTCTGGGGGCACCACCTGGGCTTGGGAATACCCTTTTATTGACAAGTTTCTCCACCCCAAGACATGTTTCTCATTTTCCGTGTTAATGAATTATCATGCAGTCTGCTCTTTTAGGCCTTTCTGGAAATGGGTCAGAGGGCTTCAGGAGTCTTTGGTGGTTGATTTGAAATAACGCTGAGGAAAGCCAGCTGCCAATCCCACCTTATAGACCATGTCTACTCCTGCCAATCATTCCTGCTCTCTGCTGTACAGTGCTGTGGTTCTTTCTCACAGAAAAGTGCCACCCTGTCTCCACCTGGCCCCCGTTCTCCAGCCAAAACTTGTTCTTTCTCACAGTGTGCTAGTACCAATAGTCCTTGGTTATTACCAACAACTCTGGTGTGTTATTACAAACAGTCCTTGGCCGGCTCCACAGCCGTCTGGTCACTGGTATTTCAGACATACGTATCAGCCCCTTATCTTTTGGGAGCTGAGAGCTCAGAAGGATCTCCCTTTGGACCACTGTCCACAGGGTTATAAGAGAATGGGGTTTAGTCATAGTTATTTTTCATACTGGCCACAATTGAGTCAGTAACTTTCTTTGAAGGTTCGTCAATAGAAATATTATTCCACTTGGGTTGTTATTCAGGCAAGAAAAATAAGTTTCCAAGGCTGCTTGTTAAAAAACAAATGCTCATTAGACAACACTATTTCCTGGGAACAGACAGTGTTTCTGATAAGCTGGAGAGGGGCTTAGTCCAGGTGCAGCTTGTCAAGGCTGAGACCTCATGAGCATTTCTCTTCTGATAGAGCAGCCTGAGCAGGGAGGGGGGCAAGACTAAAGTCATCTTCTCTGGGACTCTACACACCGTGAACCCGGGAGGCGAGGGGAGACACGCTGCCGAGCCCCAGCTCCCCCTGGGAGGGAGGAAAAAAACCAGGACTGGGGAAAAACCGGTTTCCCTTCGTGCTCCGCGGGGCCGGCGCTGCCCTGGGAGGGAGGGCAGGGCAGAAGCTCCTTGGACATTGCACTCGTGGTCTTTGTTTCTTCGGGTGTGGAGATACTAACGCGACCTTAACGCTAGTTTCGAAACAAAACGGATTAGCTCGGTTTGAAACAACGCCGAGGAAAGCGGCTGCCAAGGGCGGTGACTGCTGCTCCGCTTGTGCCCCGCCGGGACCGAGGAGGCGCGGCCCGGCCCCGGGAGCTCTCCCAGGTGCTGGAGCGGCTCCCACGATCCCGTGTGGCGAGCACGGCGCTCCCCAGGGCAGAGACGCCGCCAGCCTGCGCTCAGGACATCCCGTTGGAGCACTGCTTCTCCAGATGCCCCGACGGGAGCCACCGCCGCTCCCTGTCCCTCCTCCGCCCTGGGGAAATGGGGTGATGACACTGCCTCTCTGTAAGCTCCCTGGAGACGGGTGTCCGAGAAGCAGATTTCCAGCCTGCAGGAAGGGCTCCCAGCAAAGGAAGAAACCTCAGTTAGCAGGGCACGAGCTGGAGCTGTTTCCTGAACAGCAGCAGAGCAGAGACCAGCGTCCCTCTTATCCTAGTCTGCCAAAACACTGCAAACAAGCAGAGCTGTGAGTGCTGGTCTCTAGGGTATGCAATATCATAGAATCAAAGGATGCTTTGGGTTGGAAAGGGCCTTAAATCCAACCCCCTGCCATGGGCAGAGACACCTTCTACTAGACAGGGTTGCTCAGAGCTCCATCCAACCTGGCCCTGAACACCTCCAGGAATGGGGCATCCACAACTTCTCTGGGCAACCTGTTCCAGTGCCTCACCACCCTCACAGCAAAGAACTTCCTCCTAATACATAATCGAAATCTGCTCTCTGATAGTTCGAGCCACTCCCCCTGTCTCTACATGCTCTTGTAAAAAGTCCCTCTCAATCTCTGTTATACTAAATGGTATTTCAGTGGGTTTAATTTTTTTTACTTACTATGTGTTGTACACAACACTATTTTTTTCCTGGTTTTTAAAGCAAAGTCCAAGTCACAGATAAACTGTATACTGAACTCCATTATTTCCAATCATATGGTGTCTTGGCCATAGCAGTTGGCTCAAAACATATTTCAGAAATTTACACACGTGCTCCAGAGTATGTTTTACCCTAACAAGTGTGTCCACTCTCTCAAGCTTCTTTTCAGTCTTTCTGAGAGCATCTTCTTGGGACTAACTTTTGCTTTTCTGCATTTGTTTACAACTGTATAAAGTGAGTGCCACCAAATCAGTATGGCAGTATTTTATGCCTGCCTTGGATTCCCTTTGCACGAATCTCATTGATTACAAAGCCAGAGAATATTGGTCTCACATTAGCCAGCAACCTAGCTGTGGGAGAGGGAAGTGAATCAAAATAATGAAAATGCACCTCATGCATTTTGAGAACTATTTACATTCTGGAAATCAATCCCATCTTAAATGTTTCCTATGAAGACAGGCTGAGAGGGCTGTTCAGCCTGGAGAAGAGAAGGCTCCAGGGACACCTTAAAGCACCTTCCAGTACCTAAAGGGGGCTGACCAGAGAGCTGGGGAAGGACTTGTTACAAGGGCATGGCGTGGCAGGGCAAGGAGGAATGACTTTAAACTGACAGAGAGCAGGCTTAGATTAGATACAAGGAAGAAACTCTTTACTGTGATGTTGGTGAGGCACTGGAACAGGCTGCTCAGAGAAGCTGTGCAGGCCCCATCCCTGGAAGTGTTCAAGGCCAGGTTGGACAGGGGTTGAGCAACCTGGTCTAGAGGAAGGTATTTCTGCCCATGGTACGGGGGTGGAACGAGATGATCTGTAAGTCCTCTTCCAACCCAAGCCATTTTAAGATTCTATGATTTTTCATTAAACTTTTAATTTCTTCAGTATTATTCTTCTTTGCTTAAGAATACATTTTTTCTTAATTACTAGCTAATTGCTAACTTGGCTCCATAAAAGCTAAGATCAAAACTATGGTCTACTCTACCATATGTCTTTCCTGTGCAAAGCATTTGTAGGGGGTTGTTTTACACAGGGCTTTCCGTCAATTTCCAGCCTGATGTATTCTTTCTGTTGACACCATTATCGTGGAATAAAAATTACTTGCTCAAATTTAGCTTACTATATTTTGAATGTATCTTTAAAACCATACAAACTTGGAGTTATTCTGGAAAAGTAATAATGCTGATGTTTGTTTCCTGAAATAACTTGCAGGTATGAAGGACTTGTTATAGTAAGTTCTTAGTCTTGAGTATACTAGAAAAAATACATTATCTTTCTTTATTTAGTTTCACTAGCGCCAAAATAGAATGGGCTCAGTATTTTTAAGTTTTTCAGTAATTTTCAGGCAAATCACAGATCACCTCCTGCTATAAAATGAGTATAAATTTCAGTTTCCAACATATTAATATGATTATTCTATTCACTTTTTATTTTATTTACATACATCATTATTTGAAAATCTGAAAAACCTGACTGGCATGTAAACAACGAAGATGTCTGCATTTCCAAATTTTTTATCTTTTTTCCCCATTTCACTTACAGGTAGTGATTTACCCTTTCTCTACCCTTCCACCCCTCTCCCATGCTCCCACTCAATGTGCAATTCATCATATTTTTTTCCACCTTCAAGTTAAATCTGTGGGTTATGTTGAACTGTAAGAGGAGTGTTATTGTTGAGCCCCTTCTGCTCTATAAAGCATAGGAGACTCCTGCTCCTTTAAGAGATTACGGGAGGGCCATGCTCTCATTGACACATGTTCACATATGTAAGGTCACATCCTATATCTGTCTATAGATACCAGCGTCTCTGCAAAGAAGATCCTTAAGCTATTTCACTTATTTTCTTAAGCAGAGTGATGCCAAGCACACTTTCTCTATCGACCTAGAAACAGCAAATCCTGTTTTTTTTACTTTTTCTTTTTTTTTTAACCTTTTAAAAAATGTAATGATGAGTGACAGATACCTCCCCTGTAGCTAAGCACATTATCTGCATCATGCTCATTTTGATCCTATACATGTAAACAAGGGCAAAGCACCACAGCACAAAGACTTGGTTTAAGACCAAGAGAGTCCATTAGGTTGTTTTTCTCTCTCTTTTTTTTTTTTTTTTTTTTTTTTTTTTTTTTTTTAAGACAAGCAGAGTTAGACAAGCAGAACTTGCATGCAATTACTCTCATCCTGTAGCCTAATACCACCACTGCTGGCAGGAGGCCACAGGCTTTGTACTGACTTTGCAAGGCCTCAGGACTGAGCCTCATTTTGTCTGAGCTTTTATTGACCTGTCTGTGGCTTTTTTTCACTTAGTTGTTGCAACAGCAATATCTCTAATGGGAAGGTAGCCATGTCTAACTGTTTTACTTTTGTTTAACTTTGTATGGCGCCATTGTGGCTTTTATATGGAGAGTGACAAGAAGTTCTGCTGTGGACAATGAGATATTTATAACTAGCACAATGATGTATAACATCATTTATAACTAACATAATGATGCATAACATAATAATATGTAGAGGAATACAGGCCTCGTATGACAGCAGAGTCCCCTGAGAGTGGACTCACAGGACACTGTGAGTAGAACAGGCATAGGATGATGAAAAAAGGAGCACAGCCTTGGCACTGGAGAACTTGGGGCTACAAAGAGCTCATCAGCAGTCAGCTAAAGCAGTGCAGACCTGGGAAGTGGACAAAGATAACTGAGGGATTACACAAAGAACAAGTATGTACCATACATAAATGGCATCCCATATAATACAATTGGATGTAAGTGGAGCAGTAGACAAATGGATAAAGAGCAAGGTATGGAGGCATCTTAAAAAACACACAAAAATAGCCCCATAACAGTTCTTTGTTTTTCTCAGCAAAGAATTTGTTGGTAAGACACCAATGACCAGCTGCAGCCCCAACACCCATTGCTTTACAAAGGCCAGCACTGTCGACCATTGGTCTCAGAGGGGCAGTGGAAGGGTAAGCACCACACCAAAAAGAAGGCAGACGGGAAGAGTGTGACTACAAAAAATTGAAATGGTTTATTATTTCTGTTTTTTTTTTTCAGAAGTAGTATCATTCTTATTTTCTTAGTAATAGCATTATTTAGTAGCATATTTCTTAGTAGCAGCATTCATTCTTTTTTAGTAATAATTAGCTCTCATCTTTGATTAGACTGTTACATTTTCCACTACACTAATAAATTTTGAGTAATGTGTGTTTCTTTCCTTTTTTTTTTTCCCTCAGAACCAGTCTCTGTGTATAACATTAGTAATTGGAGCAGAGGATGCATCTTTTTGGAAATTTGGGCTTAACAATCTCTCTAAGGTCCCAGACAGCATCTGGCACAGTCAAAAATAGAATAAAGATATCCTGTCTCCCAGTCTGGCACATTAACTACAGGACCATTCTTCCTGCTTTTGCTTTATTTATTACATTGAAATAATTATTATGCATACTGAGCTCTTTGAAAGTACATTGCTATAAATACTAGAAAAGTGAGCACATTGTAATTTGAAAAATACCAACTCTTTTTTTTTTCAGTACATCATTCAAACCATGGAGCCATTATGACAGACCCCAGGGAATAATACTGCCATGACTCATGGTCCAATAACACACAGTTTAGTGCAAATCAGCACAATGACAAAGACAGACATTGCATAACAAAATGACAAAGGTGAGTCCTGCACAGTGGAATGAGCTGTTTCTTTCCTCAAAGCTCAGGGTTTACCCACAGCTTGTCAGCTGATTACTAATGAACATGTGCTTTCAGAAACACAACTAACTGCTCTGGACTGCACACTTAGTTTTCCTGCAGGCCCCACTCTTAAGCCTGCTGAGCAGGACTCAGGTTCTTTCTCAGTTACTGGGATTATCCTGTACAATTGGTGTCCTTGGACTGTTTTGCAGTCCACTTTCTCCCCTCAGCGTTCCACTAGACTGCAGTGTATGATTATATCAACTTGTGACTTGAGACAGATTTTACAGGCAGGTCTCCTCTGAGGCCCTCATTCTGAGCAGAGGCAAAGATGTGTTTTGTTTTTTCCATGCCAGTAAGCTTTGTTGAAATGCCTGGTCATTAAATGCTCGGGGCATGCCTTCCATTTGGATACAGCTCAGGCTTGTTGAGGTAAGTGTGGGCTGGGTAATTAAATCTCCTTAATTTAAGGAGCAAGCAGTCAAGTTTAGGTGAATGAGTAGCCCTTGTAGCTGCAAGGCAGATGGTGTTCTACCTGGAGCACTCTTCGAGAACATTGAGTGTGCAGAGGTGAAAGCAAGTGCAGTGCATGTGCAGGAACAAATGCACTCAGCTGCTACGCGGGCTCGCAGGCTGACAGTCCACAATACTTTAAGTGCACTGGAAACATAGTTCACCTGAGGGCTAATTTCTGATGAAAAAGTAAACATGAGTCCGGGAGCTGCCATTCATTTTTTGGTCCTTTTTTGGGAGTACTTTCTTTGGCTTTGAGCTGACAGCTTGAACCCAAAGTGAACTTCACTTTAATCTGTCTACTAGCTAACAATATATGTGAAGTGATTCTCTGTTTCCCAGGCCATTTGTTCTGGAACAAAGATACTGACCACAACAGAAAATAATTTGTGGAGAGGAGAAAGAGCAAGCTGAGGGAGAAAATTATGTTCATGAAAATTACCAACTCCATGTCATGGTCTTAAAATGGGAAAGGCATGCAAGAATGCCAGCACTGGGCATTGTCCTTACTGGATGATTTCATTCACAAAAGGTCTTGGGCCACTTCTCCCAGAGTGATAAAATCCATGAGTAAAAGCCTCTCACAGGCAAATATCTGTCGGCAGCAATCCTGTCACAAAGCACACATCTCCAGTGGGCTATGATGCATTCAGTGCAGTCAGTGTAAAATGCCACAGTTCTGGATTACTTTGGGTTTAGGAAGTTCAAAGTGGTTTGTCAACAATATTTCTATTTCTAACGTTTTGTGGAGTTGTAGTTAGAAAGTATCACTTTCCATACTATATGTGTGAGGACACCAAAGTACAGCAAGATTCAGAGGTTTAGCATTATTTATGATCTTTGAAATAACACCCAAGTTACCCATTATGTGTGGTAGCCAACTCTGTGGGGTCAAGTGGTTGAGATACAGACTTAGGGTCGTTTGTCACAGACCTTCAAGGTACAAGGGACCATTTCTTATGCAGTAGATCTTCCCAAAACTCAATGTATCCTCATCCTGTGGTGATTCTGCCTCATTTAAACCATTCTACCTTGAAGGTCATCTGGTAGAGAAAGCAACCCCTTAAGCTGTGGCAACTGCTGCTAGTTATGCCTGGTTAAGACCAGGATCTTAAAGATTCAGAGGCGCTGTTTTACCTATTTTTTTTTTTCCTATTAAGTTACATTCCTTCTTTGCCTGTCCTTAGTAGGTAAATTCTGATGGTTGTGCAAATGTTTTGCACAGAAAGGTGATGTGCTGTAAGTGCTACATTGATTTATCTTTCCTCTATTTCTTTTTTTATCCTTGATTTACCGGACGTTTTGAGAAGGAATGGTATCTTTTGTGATGAGGCTGGCAGCATGCCACAGTGATGAAAGATGTCCTTGTAACCGGAACAAAGAAGCCCAGTTAGGGGTCCTGATCCCAGCGGGGGCTTTCTTGGGATGCTTTATGCGCCCAAAATGTCTAGTAAAGTACTAGTTCCAGCAGACACGTCAAAAACCCCCACCAAACCCAGGCCCTGATTTCACGGCACCTTACGCGATGGCTCACAGCGGGCGCACGGAGCCGTGAGCGGCTCCCCGGGAGGGCATCTCCGGGCCCGGCCAGGGCTGAGCGCCTCGCCCGCCCCCGCAGCCCGGGCGCGGCGGTGCCGGCGGCCGCAGCGCGGCGTCTGCGTGCGGGGGGGCCCATGGCCAGCGC
>VXBC01004798.1:601073-621431 GCA_013399945.1 Ploceus nigricollis | reverse complement strand
GTCCTCTTGGGTCTGATAGTTTTTGACAGGAAAATTTCTTCTGGTCAGAGGGCAGTACCGCGGGTGCAGGGGAGACAGGGGTTCCCCCACCCCCCCACGCCGGTCAGGGGCAGGCTCTGTCCCGTGATCAGGAGTGGGGAGAGCATCAGGCACTGCAGTGAGCCTGCAGAGAGGTAAATTACAGGGTTTCTTAAGAGGTTCATTTAGGAAACTGTTTTCCAACTAGTTCATTAAAAAATAGACAGCAATGGAAGACTTTGAAGGTAGAATTTTGCTCGTGAAGGACTTACACTGACTTCTGTAGGACCAAAGTGCATTCAGATTTCATCTCTGGTACGTTCTGCTTGGGCATAGATGAAGCATCAGTGACATTGCTGGTGACTTACAGACACCCGTTCCTGTGCAAAATATTTAGGTGCCTAGTACAGTTTCTGTGGTGAGTAAAAGTGTAGTATAATGCTGCTTCAGCACTTTTTGTTTCAGTGAGAAATATGCACATTTCCTGATCAGCTCTGCTTTGGGTTAAATCTCAGAGCACCTTGGAGAGCATTTGCTGGATTGCTTTTGGATGATGCTGTATTTGAAGATGTCCTTTAGCCAGTCATGGCTGTTCAGCTCATGGAACCAGGCTAGAGCTAGCTTAAAGGAGAAAGCCACCTTCCCTTTGGCTCCTCTACACAACTGGTCACTCTAGTAACATTTCCCTGTTTGGTCTCACTGCTTGGTAGCAAGGACAGAACTTCAGGGACTTCTGCATAGCTGCTGAAGTAAGTGAGATGCTGAGCAAAGAGGTGTGTAATGCCTGCTCAGAGGAAATGATAAGGTTTCAGGGTAGGATTTAGCATATTACCAGCTTTACTTATCTTCAGCCTAAGCCTTTCAGATGAAACAGTTGCAGTTAAGCAGATTCCACTTTCCAGTGTTTGGGGTTGTGTCCACTTCTGCAGTCCGATCTGAAACCCTGTCCTGTGATAGGGAGGCTCCTTTCCCAGAGCTGCAGTTTGGCAGATCTTTTTGTGACTTAACCTTTGGAATCCAAACCTAGGCTCCCTTCAGATACCGGATGCTTGGCGCTTGGGGAATGTTTAGCTTCAGCGTAGCATACATAAGGAGTTTAAGCTTCAGCGCTTTTGTCAATGGCAGACTCACACACGATGGGATGGAAGGGACCACAGAGGGTCCAACCTCCCTGCTCAAGCAGGGTCATCCTAGAGCACATTGGATAGGATTGTGTCCAGACGGTTCTTGAATATGTGGGTCATCCACAATCCACAATCATACTCATGGATCTAGGTGGTTAAGTTGTGCCTCGATCCCTGGGTGGTTGGGGCACCCAGAGCTTCTAGCTGGGATTTTTCTATACACAGCCTCAGACTTTTACATGTTCCCTGCATTTCACATAAGGAGAATCCAAATTAGATGATACTTCGAATAAAGATGGGGGTTGCTGCTTAGCATTAAGATCAATTTCTAGCACTTGAACAATGACTTTCCTATCTAGAATATTTTCAATGGTAACAAGAGTAATATCTAGTATAGTTGTATATAGAATGCTTATAAAGTTACATAATAGAGGTTTGTGTGACTCACTACACAGACTTACTAAGTTGGTTGTAGTTGGTTTAGTACACCAGAGCCAGCTCTGGTGACTTAGGACAACCAGAACCAGTCTCTCAGCCACCCAGAAAGTCTTGCCTTCCCCATTCCTGTGCATTCCCACTGCCTTGCTTGTGTCAGCATTAGCCATCAGATGGCTACCTGGTCACCGGGATCAGTGCTGATGTGGTTCACTACCGTCCTGTATGATCTGAATGCCAGCAGGGACCAGACACAGAAAGGCAGTAGCTCTGTTTTTCACAGCATATTGTGGCTTGATGTGCAGACTTGCCGTCTGTGGGGGCCAGACAGGTTCACATGAGGGGCTCTGGGCTGTGTGAACCCAACTGTAAAAGCATACATTTGGAGACTGAGCCACTGTCCACTGACAGGCAGTTCAGATGTGGCTGTTTGGTGGCACTGCAAAATCTCAAGACCCTTCTGAGCTGAATGGTGTGGAGGGGGAACTGGTCACCCTTTTGTCATCCTTAGTTAGGGTCAGGTAACTGTCTCTATCCGTTGCAGGTTTTTTGGCATCTATGTATCAAAATGTTCTATCTCCTTTTCTTTTTAGAAGAGATCTTTCCTGCTTTCAAGTCTTTTAGTTTATTTGCTAGTTTTGTTTACTTTTGAGGGAGTTTTGGTAATCTAAAGTATTAGGTTTTAGTTTGGGTCACTGAGATTTATTTTCATACCATGTAAAGCATTTCAGTAGCTTATAGACATTCCTCTTTAGTCAAGAAGAACACTGCCTCTGTGATGGTCTAACAATGTCTTTTCATCTCAGATTTTTGACCCTCCTGCACTTGGTAGTGTGACTTCCACATGTGCTAATACAGTATAAAGTGTAACTGGTATATTTGATAGAGTTTTAAATCTGCTTAACACTGGTATGAAGCACTTGACAGAAAAGCAGATGATGTGAAAAGGAGAATTTAGAGATGGGAAGTCACCTTCTGCCACTCAGATGATCACTGCGCTTCTTTTTTATGCATTTGCTCATTAATCGATTTTTTTCCTTGTACAAGTAAACCTTTTTATTGCTGTAATGTTGTACCAACTGAGCTAAATTGATTAGATTTAAATTATTCTCAAAGTCTCTAGCTCCTTACTGTTGTAACCACAGACATCAAAGACTAACTTGTTCTTCTCCTTCCTGCCTCCTTAAAATCACTAAAAATAAGAAACTGTCAATAAGACATTGGATGATTATACAGTGGCATTTTTATTTTTAGGGAAAAAAATCGAATTTCACCTTTATAATGGATTAAAGGTACAACTGATCTCTATATTATTTACTGTGGTCTTTTTCAATTGCTCAGTGACACACATCAGCAAGAAAAGTATTTTTAGTGTAAAGGTAGTAACAAGATCTTCTCTTAGGACATGAGGAACTGAAATATAAACATAATTTCATGGTATGAAACAATACTCCTTTTACACATTTTCCATCTACCTTTCCTGTGAAATACTTGCTTATAGTTTATGCTGTGTTTTTGATTTTAGAGTCTTAGTCCTTTCCTTGTAAAGGATCTATCTCTTCCATTTTTCAGAGAAATGTCTATGCAAGAATTTCTTTGTGCTATTTTTGTGCTGTGATATAATTACCATGATTGCAACTGTTGGGAAGCATCATACAGAGCAGTTAAAACTCTACACAGGCACTTGTACTTTGCTCAAAGCTTTTATCCTTGAGCAAAGATGGTTAAAGCATTGGATCAGGCTCCTCAGGGAAGTGGTTGGGTCACCATGCCTGGAAGTGTTAAAAAATGAGTAGACATGGCTCTTTGTTTTAAGGTTTAGGGGGCATGGTGGTATTCAGTCAAAGGGTGGACCTGATGATCTCAGAGGTCTTTCCCAACTGTAATGATTCTTTGATTTTATATGTAGTAATTTACAGGTTAGACATAATTCCTATAGATACATATAAAATGCACAGGAGCTATAGGTGAAATATGTCATCAGCTCTGCATGATTTACATATGGCTATTGCTGCTTCAAATGAGGTGAAATTTAGTTTTGTGGAGGCAGGTTCAGGTGGTGTAAGAGGCATGGTGAAGGCTACAAAGCTTTAACCTTGAAGCTCACTCTTATCACCTCTACTCACGGGATACCTACATCTTATTTTGCAGGAGGATCAGCAGTTGCCTTGGATGCATTTTTAAGCAAACAACCCCTATGAAGGGGTCAGCAAAGTGCTGAGCTAACAAATTCTTTAAATACTGTTATTAAAACTGTTTAACTAAGAATAAAAGCCCTATTCTGCTGAGAGAAATGTTCCTGGCAGGAGTAGTGACAGTGGGGACTGAACAGGGGGGTGTACTTCCTCAGCAAGTGCTTTAACCACCCATTAGCATCACCAAGAGTCATTGAAAAACTGAGCAGGACGATTGCAACCATAGCGGTGGCACACAGAAATTCTGCTCTGTGATGGGAAACTTTTCCAGGTAAAGACTGAACTTCTACCGGTTTAGTGGCAGAAGTTACTACTGAATAGACAGACTACTTTAGTCCGTGTTTGTTCATGCACACACTCAAACTGCGTGGTGGTAATTCGGTGTGTTACAGACCTCCCACTTCTTTTCATCCACGTTTAACTGGCATGCAGTGTAGTATAATGTGCAGCTTATTCTATCACATCAAAGGCCCGATCCTATTTATGATAACACCAGTGACAATTATAAATAAACACCAGTGACAATTATGCCTTTTGACAAACCGCTCATCACAATAAACCCCATGCTTTACATTACTATGTTTCTGTAGTAGCGCAAAGGGGAGCCTCCTCAAGCTGTGTGGGATCTTGCACGACTGTAAAGTGAGGTGGTGACAGTGACAGGGCTAACTGGAGGCCGACCTGAACTTCTGCTGCCCTTGCTTAAAGCCTGTTTGGCTGTGAGAGTTAGTTTGCATTAGAATAGGAGGGAAATTAAAATGCCTCTGCTTAGGACACTGAATTAGAAAAAGGTGATTTATGCACAGTTACTGTGGAGCAACTTCATAAATAACCAAGATCCTAAGTAGAGTGGCAGAAGAAATATTTTTTTCCCTACTGTGATGGGGGAGGTGAGATTATTAATAAATCCATTAAAGATCAAAGCACTCAGATGATAAGGAATACAGTTATTTAGGAGTTAACTGAGGACATAAGAGATTTAACTACCCTTCTGTTTCTATGATCAAATTAAATGAATGTATTTAATAAAAGTTTAAAATTCCACTTGCTGTATAGCCAGTATATGAACTCTCTTATGCTACTTGAGTATTCATAACTCCATTGAAACAGACACATGTACTGTCTATTTATAGAAACTGTTTTATTCCTTCTCCGTGCCACTCTCTCCACAGGACTCTTGTTTCAGATTTTAGTTTTCTAGCAGTATCTGCTTTTAGTATACTTCCCTGTGCTGGGTGAGTCAGTTTTCTCCTTTTCTGGGTAGACCTAAAAGCACTGCCCTACTAGTGTAATTTGGCAGAAATGCCACTCTAGTTCCATGAAGGATTAAAATATCTAACAGTGAAATGACTGCAAGGAAATTTGCTTGTCTGTTCAGGGTCCTAGAATATCACCAAGACGATGGAACTGCTGGGTGTACTTCCTGTATGGAACTCACTGGGCATAGAAAGAATAGTCATTTAGTATTGCATTTCCACTGCCACAAGGTTTGAGTGCAGTCTTGATCTCTGCCAGCTCTGCAGGGTTTTTTTTAAACTTGGAAATCTATGGCTTCGTAAGTGATGTTGCTCTAAAGCATTCCCTTTTTTTCTTACCATTAACCCTCCTTCCCTGTACAAGAAGTTTCAAGCTGATAGCTCCCATTGACTCTAGATATTATTTTGGATGATCATTTGAAAACTGATGTCAGCATCTAAAACTGATCACTCTCCAATTAGCAATTCACAAGGCATTTTTATTGTAGTGAAGCCTTGCTGAGGGCCCTATGAACAACGAGGTCATCTGTTTCTGCTCTTCTGGAAGGTTGTCAAGTGATGCTCTGTAGACTTGCTACAGGGCAGCACTCTTGGCTGGTTCATTTTCCTTTGGCCAGTCTTGTTTGAGCTGTCAAGTATAGCCTTTAAATAATCTTTGAATCTGACAGAGCTGATTGTGAAGCAATGTCCTAAGCACCTATGTTAGCTTTTTTACTGCAACAGGGAAGTGTTCCAGACTTGTTTTCCTATACCATGTTGTATTGTGGCACATTTTCATTACGTCTGTAGTAGTACAAATACTAGAATATCTGTTACAGACAGTATCTGTAGAGACTGATTGCCAACATGTTCTTTTAAGGGGTAGTTAATCCCAAAGTCTTTCTTGCACATATACTGGGTAGAGCAGAGCAGTATACTGGATTTTGAGAAAGCAGATGAGTATCGCTGCAGCAACATCTTTCTGCTTCTGGGACAGCTCTTAAGTGTGGCTTGCCACAAATATTTTCCTTTCAGTCTCTTATCTTTTCCAGCTAAGCTACTTAAGCCTTTTGGAGCAGTTGCAGGTATGTAAGACATGGCATCTGAGAGCTTTAGATAACTCATTCTCAGCTGATGCATTCAAAGGATAATTTGGGAAAGATCACTGACACAGTTGAAGATTGAGAAAAAACCCCCAGATTTTACAAAGCTTTGGGGTTTATTTTTAGTGCAAAAAATTTTAATTATCAATATTGAAAATATATTATTTTCAGTTATTCCAGTATTTGTTAGGAAAGCTCTCAGATTTTTGATTAGCATTATTGCCAACTTTTCATAATGAATCCTGCCCACTACAAAAGTTCCTGGACAGTTTCTTTGCAACCCCAGGAGTGGATATATTCCTGCCTGTTTCGAAGTTCCTGGCTGTGAGACTGCTGGCTGAGTGGTAGTTACATGACAGTAGAATTACTGGAAGATACAATGGAGCAAAAAGACCTGAAAACAGAAGATGCAGAGTTTTGTATTTCAAGCCAAGGTGTGAGAAGGTAAAGGTGACATGATGCTGATTTTAATGAGTGACCCAGTCCAACCACCTATTTGGACTCCTCACAGAAGTGACACAATCCCTGTAGTTACAATATCACATCCATGTACATGACATTCACAGTATAATTTCCTGACAGCTACAGAAGTAGCTGTCAGTTACCCTTGTAGTGAGCACTAAAACCAGTTTAAATGAACATGAACATGAAGTGTCAGTAAATTAGTGTCAATACTCTCATGTTGTGATGAAGAAACACAAGACATACCGTGGATTTTAAATATATTTCTGCTGCTATCCCCCCTTACATTAGGTATTTTTGTTAATTCTAGTTCTAATTAACAGTTTGAAAACTCTTCCCTTGGGGTATTAGTGCAAAAAGAAGGTAAATGAGAACTGTCTTCCACTTGACTAAAATGGAAGAGCCATGATTGTGTCAGTTCATAATGGATCCAACAAAATGTGTCAGTTTCTTTTAGATAAGGGTTTGGTTTGATGAATCTACCTTTTTTTAGAGTGTTGGAAATCAGGATTAATACAAATTTAATTAGTGTATAGGTTCTATAAAGGAGAGAAGGCAGCCTGACATCTTGTTTAAAACTTACTGGGAGGTCTTGATTTTTAATTCCTGATTTCTTGAATGCAGATGACCAAACCCATTCATTTGATTTTATTAAATGAGCAGGTAGTGAGAAAGAGTGAAAGCAAAGTCTTTATCTCCTTATAATAACATCACCCTGATAAATTTTTCTACATTGAATGGAAGGAGGGCTCAGGTGTTATCTCTTGCCAACCCAGCGCTGTTCTGCTTATTTGTACAAAACACAGTAAAGACATTCTGAGGTTCTGTGCCTGTGAGATCTGGGAACATTCAACCCAATGCTTATACAAAGAATACATGAAACAAGTACCCCAAGCTTTTTTGTGCCCTTAAATACTCTAAGCATACGTCACCTTATTTAACAGGTGCTGTTTATTTGTAAATGGGAGACAAAAGATGCTGAAAGGATACGTGCAAAGTCAACATCAGCCATCGTAACTCTGAAACAGATACAGAGGTTACATTTGCATTCGTCATATCAGTTACACAGCTGGGAATCAGGATTTAACCTGAAAGCTTGAATCTGAAATCCAGGTGACATTTAGTCAACATTTCTGCATCACTGGGAAGGCTCATCATAGTTACTGCTTCAGTGGTCCCATGGCTACTGAACTGAAATACATTGACATCAATCCTGGTGCCTTGTTTTGTAGTGGGACAGAGAGACAGGGAATTAAGGTATGCAGGTGCTGCCCAGGCTGGGCAGGGCACCACTTCTGCTTTACAGATTAACAGTCAAATCTTCTTCCCAGAGTTTCACTAAGACAAGTCTGCTTCTGGAAGCAATCCTTGTGCCATTTACCTGACTGGTCATAGGTGAAAAACGGAGCTTTCAATAAGAAATGCTTCTGTCATGGGTCTCTTAGTTGGGACTGTGAAGACAGTATCTTCCACACACAGCATCACCCTGTTACCATTCCCTCTCTTGTGACAGAGTGGGACATGTGCAAAATTCAAAATCCAAAATCCCACAATAGACCCAAGAAGGTCTCTTTAGTTGCGGGATCTCCACTGAAAACAAGAAGTCTGGTTTGTGTCACAGTAGATGCACCTGCTTTAAATCTCTGGCCATTTCCACCCCTGTCTCCACACTGTTCTCCCTCAAGTGTTCTTAGCCATGTTGTTTCTGGTAGGAATTCAAGTTAGATGCAAGGGACTGTCTGGCATGGCATGGGAGAGAGCAGTAAGTGTTCCCAACCTGGACTGCTGAGAGACTTCAGCAGTCCTAACCTTTCACCATCAAGAAAGACTGGGCTGTAAAGAAGAAGATTCTGCAGTCCTCAACACTGGATGGTTTTGTTGAAGTTTTGGGCTGCCAGCTAATTACCTAAACCATTTTCTTTGAGGGCTTTCTGTTAAAACCCCAAAGAGGAAAAAAAATGGGAATAAAATTGCTGTAGTAATAAATCTGATATGATCTGGTTGAGACAATGCAATTTTGTGTTAGTGCTAAATAGCAGGGGATTTAAATAATTTAGTATTCCTTTTGGTACTTCTTGGTTCATTAGACAGCCAGATTCCCAGGGTATGTGTACTTGCCATTCCTGCTAGGAACACTGTTGTTTACAGAGACATTAAACTCTCTTATCAGTGTCATCTTCTATATAGAGAAATCCTGACAACCAAGGACAAGAGTTAATCTTAGATCTTCTTCCTACCAGAAACCTCCTCCCTTTTTTTAAAATTAAAGTCCCTTCTTAAGACACCCAGCACTTCACAGACACAAACATCTTGCTGAATTTCTGCATCATTCTTTTACAGGCTTCAAATCAAATCATAAAAGTTTTGCCCTCTGATGAGATGAAAACATTTATATTTCTATGTACCAGTTCACGTCTCGTCAGGGCAGATGGTACTGTTGGAGTGTACATTGCCATTAATTTGGAACTCGGCAACTGCAAACAACCATATTTTTTATTTCCATCAGAACTAATACACAAACTAGTGTTCGGTAATAAAATGTTAGTATTCTAAGCAGAAGCCACAAAATTTACTGAGGTAGAGAAAAATAGCAGTGACGTGCTGGCTTCTGTCTTTGTGAGGAGCTAAAGCTGTTTCACTGCAGTTTCAAGTATTTTGTCATCAGTGACTCCAGAGCAAGGGAGTAATTTTAGTTATCTACTTCAAGAGGCAAGATGAAGATCACGGGCAGCTACACAGTGTTTGTATGGTGCTCAGAAACAGAGGGTTGTATACAAAAATATTTCTTTAGTCAGGTAAGTTTACAGCCATTAGATTTACATTTTTTCCCCACAGTTGCCATCTGACTTTGGTGGTGTCAGACCTCATGAAACTAAGTACACCTGGATATTCTGGAAAAAATAAACAGAACATGACTTTGCATTTAATCCCCTACTTCTTAGAAAGGTTTATTTTTACAAGGTAATTTTATAAGCTATATTTCTGTAGTTTTTTTGGCGTTTTTTTATTATCTAAATTGTTTATTAACAATTATTCTATATTGACATAAACAATTCTAATAAGAAAATTGATATATCCAATTTTGTAGACGAAAATTTGAGAAGAGTGATTAACAACCTGAAGAAGGGGGAAGGGAAGCTCTACATTAAGAAGATTGGCAGTGCTTCAACTAGAAGACTATGCTGTGACTGAGGCTATAGCCAAAAATAGAATTGGATTAACAGAAGAAAGGCAAGTAGATAAAACTAAGGTCAAGGCAGAAATAGATGCTTTAGAATTACCTCATGCACCAAAAGATATGAAGAGATATTTAAGGAGTTTTCCTATTATCTGCGCCTATAATGGAAAGATCAATTTACAATAAGAAGCACTATGAAAGACAACTCAAATAATAAGTTAATTAAGAAGAACTAAGCTTTAAAATGGGCAGAAAAGATGACAATAACTTTTTCTGATTGTTCGTACAGGCTTTAACATGCATGGTATTACAATAAACTTTAAAAAACGCTGTAAAAGACAGCTGTAGTAATACCAACACTTACAAAAAGAAACAGTAAAAATAACATTAGACACTTTCATTGAGGTGGGGTAACAGAGTGACAAGTCAAACTCAATGGGTTGTGCTTTAACTCCTCCCCAGAAAAAAGGCTTAGCTAGGTAACAAGTTCTACCTGATGACAATTATTACAGCTCTGTTTACACTAATGAGCCCCAGATCCATAATTGGTGGGGGAGAGAAGTTAATGCACACAGATAGGAAGACTTTAAAAGGGGGAAAAGTAGAAGAAGGTCATGTCTGTAGAGATTTTGGTAAGATAAGCTATAGCACCTGGGAAATTTGTCCTTTCTTGTAGCTTTGGATTCCAGTCAGGTAAGTTGGTTTCAAAGAAAGGAAGGTTGGGCTTGTTGAAAAAAAATTTTTTTGATGTGTTCAACTCTAATGCTCTGAGGTAGATACTGACTATCTTTTTCTTGTCTTCAGTTTTCTATGTGGAAAAGCTGAAGGCCTGTTTTCTTGATAGGAAGGTTTAATCAGAGCTAAGGTAATGATTTACTAGTAAGCAAGACCTATGTCTGCTTTTACTGTAATGATTTTGTTCCTTTATTTCTGATTAGATATTGCTTGGTAAAAGTATAGCCAAAGCCTAAACCCTGAGAGGAAACACTTACAAATTCATAATTCTTTCCTGTAATTCTGTGTTCCTGTGTGACATGAGCACTACAGTGATGGCTCTCAACAGCTGCATAATAGGAGTTATGTTAAAGATGAAAGGTTTACTTGCTTAATGCAAGAGACTCCTTCAAATTTCTTGGGATGTAGGGCTCATTACTGGCAAGGAACTGTTGTTTTAATGAGGAGCCCAGTATTAAGACTGTAACTGAATGGGAGGGATTTCTCTCCACTGAGTACTTCTGCTATTCACAGCAAAATAGAACAGCTGTGTGGAAATAGTGTTTCAGTAATATTTCTAATGACCTCTAAACGTGGAATAGCGAATTAATGCTTATTAGTTTGGGACTTCTGCTCCTACATGACCAAATAATTTCTGTAATAGTCTGTAGAGTGAAGAGAAATAAGGCTTGCAGCCTTTCAGAAAAAAAACTGCTATATGAAATTTGTCCCCAGTAGTTGTTTCAGAGAACTAAGTATTTGCTTTTATATTAAAAAAAAAAAGTGGGTATGAAACTTATATTAGGGGTGAGAATGACTATTTCTCTTTCAAAAAGTATCTCCTCTTTCACAAAAAGGCTTAATGGGTGTAAAATCCAGGAATGGTTATAGGTTAGGACTGTCTGATATTCTGTCCTGAAGAGTGTAGCACCACTTTGGGCTCATCATCTGAAGCCTAGCTGATAAGCCTTTCCTAGGAATGAAACACCAGTGCTTGCTGTACCTCAATGGTTGCACTGTCACTGGAAATTGAGTCAGCCAGGTGGTGATATTCAGCTTTCGGCAGTGGTTGGTTGGTTTAGGCTTTTTTTTCCCTTCCCTAGGGCTACTTTGTAATGAAAAACTCCTCCAGTACCAGCACATGAGTCATACACATAATTTCCTCTAAATTTGTAGCAGCCTATGCAATACTAGATAATTAAATATTGAAAAGATCTGTGATTCTTGTCTTTGCTCATTCTAGAAGCAATTGCAGTAAAACTCTGCTTATTGCAGACAGGTACTGGAATGTCTCAAAAGTGACAGATGAATACAGTACAAATGTAATTAAAATCTCAGAAATGATGCAATAGGTCAAGCTGAATCCTGATCCAATAGAAAGCAAACATTTAATGTTTTGGCAATGACAAGCTTTGTGTGGACCCTAGCAGGAGACCTGTAAGGTTGCAGGCTCAGCAGGTCCAGTCAGCATAACTCTGCCTAAATCAAATTCACTGTCACCAGTCTGCAGCAGTTCAGGGTCTGATCTATAGGATTACCAGAAAAATCTGTCAAAGCATCATAATTTATCTTCCAGAGATCAAGCCACTGAGGCTATTATCTCTCTTTGGGGGTGGTGGGTGAGAGGAGAGACTATTTTTAAAACTTATCCAGTACAGATGCTGCAGTCAAGATAGCTGTTCCTGGAAGAGCAACCCGCATAAGAAGGCTGGAATTTTTAAAATAAAAATACTTTCTTGGGAAAAACATCTCCAGCTATGCTTATAATATAGGACTTTGGCATAATAGTAGCAGGTGGCTTCAGCATTAAAATAACTGGTAATTATGTCTTTCATATTATGTGCTTCAAAGGAAAAAGGAAGAAACCACATGAGGTTTTAGCTCGATCAGCTTTATTCTCATCCTTGGTCTGGTGTTGTGGCTAAGGCTGCAGAGCAGTGATAAGACTGGCTGATACTGCAAACCTGTAAGCCTTTCTTATCTGTCAGTAGTGCTCTCTTCCTGACAGGGACAGGCAGAGGCGTGTGATGGCAGCTTTTTTTCTTGTCCTTGGTTAAACATAGAACTGCTGTTGAATTTTTTGTTTTGTAGGTCTGTTTATACATCCATTACACTGAAAATAAACTTGTCCTACATGGAAGATGTTCATTAAGTTCACAAGTCTGTTCTGAGCTTAGTGCAGATATGTCTTTGTTAAGCTGCCTTAAATATAATTAGCTGTGTTCTGGCTTTGGTAGTCCTTGGTGATAGAGATCAGTTGTAATCAATATGAGAGGTTCTGCACTCGGTTCTTCATCTGATGCTAAAGGCTGGGAGTACAGTAACTACCTTTCTAGGTCCAAATGTAAGAGATCTGAAATGCAGGTATCCATTCTTCCAACCCCTTTGCTGCAGCTCTTCTCTTGGACAGGTGGTAGTTTCAATCTGGTATTCCAAGTCTTCTGGAAGCTGCCTGGGAGCAGTCCTCTGGGAGGGCTGCTAATTCTCACACCAGCATATTTGCTCCTGTTTGAAGGTGCCTTAAACAGAAGAAAATGTCTGTTAGAGCCAGGAAATGACTTTGAGGACTGTGCTGCCTCTCTGCATGCCCTGTGCTGTGATGGTGCTAGAGGATAGCAGAGTCCCTCTGCTATTTATCTGTTATTCCGAGAGGTCTGAAAATAGTTACCCTCAGGTTTACATTGACTTCTGCTGGTAACAGGCAACTTCATCATGTCCACTCTGCACTGGGCATGGTATTTCTCGTTGCTCTCATGGAAGCTTTGTGATGAGTTTGTGTGGGTTATGCTTATATTTCTGGGATTCAGTGCAGTCTTCTACAAGGTTATGAAGTGTTCGCTTTGTCATGTTGGATTGCTGAACAGTCCTTGTTCTGAAGGAGGAGGGCTAAAATTTTCTTTCTGTTTAGCAAGATGGTATTAATTTTGTTCCTGCATTATGTCAGGCTTCAATGTAACTAGTAGATATTAAATTAGACAAATTACTAAAAGATAAATAAGGACACAATGAACTAATTTTATTAGTTACTACACTATGTAGTTACATGCTGTTTTCTGCAGGGTATTTGGATGCTGCATGAAAGTATTTTGCAATTAGAGAGAATGAATTGGTTGCCAATTTCCTCTCTTGAATGCTTTCATTAACAGTCCCACTAACAGTTGTAGTGAACCTTTAATGAATACAATAAGCCACATAACCCATATGAGCCTGCATGGCTTAGTACATGATAAGTTCTGTAATAGTACCTTGCAGTCATATTTTCTAAGTACTTCTTCAACAACTTGATATGATTTTTATTTTGAAAAAGTTGCCTCAGTGAAGGGAAAGGGCTATAAATGAATTTACCCCCATTATCTTTTTTATATCTGCTTTGTTCTGTGTTAAACACATTTGGAAAATGGCAAAAATAGAGTAGTAAGGATGTAGTTGATGAATGATGTGCTGCTCTTAGTTTAACACTCAATCCTTAGAACTTTTAGTATAATGCTGGGATACCCTCTTAGGTAGGCTCATTTTGGTGGCTTGTGCAAGCCCTTAGCAATGCAGATGGGATCTGCTCCATGCCAATTCAAAGGTTGTGTCTGAGTGTCTAAGGTGAGTGCTTGGATGTGTATGCCTGTGCAGAGTAGCAGGACCTTCATCTAAGGGAGTGAGGATGAGGTAATATTAGGCCTAGTCACTTCCTCCTCCAAGTGATCCTTCCCTGTTGTCTTCTGCACCATGTGTCTCATTGCTATAAAGCAGAGAGAAGGGGCTTGAAGAAATGCTGGGAGTGAACTTTGTGCTTGACTGTATCCATCAGTTGGTCCTTGATGATAAAAATTGCTTAGTCTTTTTCCTCCCATGCAAAAAAAGGGATATATAGATTTGCGACTTTGAGATGCTGAGGTTTAAGAGAGTTTGTTTAAACCTTAGTTCCGTACTTTGTAATCAATTGTCTTCTTGTAAAGGCAGTTTCAGCTGTCTTGCATAGCATATAGGTGTGCTCAGGGTATGCCCATATGGTCATGTGTTTAAATGTCTTCCTGAAAACTGGTGTTCTGCTAAGATCCTCTAGAGTATGGGCTTCTGGGTTTGGGGATGTTATGTTGCTGTTTTGGACAACTTTGGATTTAAAAGATGAGACTTTTAGGGGATTTATTAAGGGTGAATTGGGAGTTGCCCTCAAGGGTGCTGAAGAAGCCCCACTGTTTCAAAGCTGGCTCCACTTTGCAGGGCCACTCTCTCAATGCCTTACCTCAGATCAGCATTCAGGATGTCTAAGCTGTCAGCAGCACTAGTGAGGAAATGGTGCTCCCTGAGACATGGCTGGCTTGCTGCTGGCTGAGACCTTCCCAGTGAAAGAAGTTGTCAGTGGTGAGATGAAGGCATAGTGTTGGATTTGTTGGGCTTTTGCAGTAGAATCTGTCACAAACTGTAGAGGGGCCAGCATTGGTTGGGTTGGTTGTAGAGCAGCAGTCTGCCATGTTTTGTCCTTAAGTGTTAAAATATGCCCCAATACTGTTATCAAACCATACCTGATCAAGGCAAAATATTCATCCTTGTGCCTGCATAATAGAGAAGATGCTTTGAAGAAACAGGGCTTTCCTTCTGCTGAGCTCTTCCACAATACCTGTGCACGTGTGCAGACATGAGAACAAACCTGACTTCCTGAATAAATTGTTTTCCCAGTGCTCTTACATTTTAATAAAGCAGTGGGATTGTCTTTGTAATCTGATTGCTATTGGCTGAAGGAAGTTTAGCAGCTCTACTGATCACTTACTCCATTAAGGGTAGGAACAGCTCTGTCCATACATGTCATAGCTGTTGCAAGGTGCTGCCTAGCAAGCAAATGGCTTGTGTGAGCTGCCTCTGACAAATTCAGTTCATTATCTGCAGCCTAGTTCATTAAGCAAGTCTGAACAGCAAATACTGCAATATTAGCATTGCTAGTGGTGCATTTTGCATGCTGCCTTTCCTCTTCCCTGCTGCCTCTTGGTCAGCACTGAGGGTACCTGCTAATGTCCTGGGTGTTTGGAGCAGAGCTGCTGTGTAAATTATTCATAGGGCTTACAGGTTTCAGGGAAGTCTAGTTAGAGTGGGTAAACTGAAGTTGAGTGATGGCAGAAGATGCACAGTACAGGATTTTCATCTGATGCAAATCTGGATTTTGGTAGAGCTGTTCTAGATCTCCCTGTGGTAGCTGAAGCGAGTTTTCCCCAAGTCTTGATCAGACTGCTTATCTGCAGTTGCCGGAACAGAGCTATCTCTACCCTATAGCCTGCTTACCTGCTGTGGGTTCCTTTGAGGTCTTTGTTGTTGGTGGTGGCTTTTTTTTTAAACAGAAGATTTTGGTATGTGATGAGGATTGCCCATAAGGGAGTTCCTATGGATCCAGTAATCATTAGAATATCTTTATGAGAGGAGTGTTGGGGCTGTATTAAACCTTGAGAACCTGTAGGGGAAAGGCTGTGCTTGGTCTCTCTAAGTTACAAGCACAGAGATTTAGCATGTTACCTCTGAATCTTTAATATCTGTTAGACTTTGGCCAGTCACCAGAAGTTAGGCTGTAGGACTTTGTTAGGCAAGAATTGGTAATTGAGGCAGTTTGCTTTCGGATTAGTGCATGTGTGGCCTTTCATTTTAAAAGGCATTTTTGTACTGTACTGCCACAGGGTATGAAGAATGCATTTCTTTGCTTCATTTTGTCGCTCCAAGAAGATATTGTTAAATGTTTTTATTTTTCCCATTACAGATATTTAGCATTCTTGCCCTTAGAAAGAAAAGAAAGGTAAATGAACTCTATAGCATTTTTAATGCTGGCTTAATGTAAGTGCAAATAAATGAAAGATGCTGTAGTGGCTTCAGGCTACTTAGAGCAAACTAGAGTTATCTTAACATAATGAATATTTGAGAGTAAAAGGATGAAAGAAAAATACCTGTTCTCTTTATTGATAGTATTACACTGTTTGCAAGTACTTTGTCTTCTTTATCAACATCAATATTTTGGCTTTCTAAAGTAGAAGGCCTACTTAATGTGGAAGCAGCTGCATTGATAGCAGTGAGACAAAAGCACTGTTAACTGGATTGCAAGGACTATCTATTAATAGGCATGCTGCTTTAGTTTGATTTGGTGGCCCAAGTTAGTAGAGCACAGGCTAGGTAGCAGGACATTAGTTCACAAACCTGAAAATAGTTCACTGTGATTATTCAGTATTATCTTTAGTTAATAGATGTATAATAGGCATTGTTCCTGTTTATTGAAAGGCTGGGTTTCTGTGCTTTCTGTGAAGAGGTGATCCAGTAGGGATGGAGGTGAGTGAGAAGTTGGTTATCTTGCTAGTGAAATTTACTACCTAATTTGCTCCTGGTGCAAGCTTTTTTTTTTTTTTTTTTTTAAGAATGGTCTTCTGTTAGTCCTGAATGTCTTCATAGAAGTCAGAGATGACTTCAGCTGACAGTGCTGCATTCCTACTCTACATGGCAGGGGTGATCTGGCATTCCAAGTACAAAAGTGGCTTTGGAGGTGCAATTGGCTCCTCTGTTTTGTCATACACTGTGCTGGCAGCATTGCAGGTGTGGGCGTGTTTACAGTAGGAATAGAGGTGATCTGGCATCTCCTACATTTCAGTACTGGAAGACTGCTCTGGAGTACTTTGAGATCAGAGACTCATCCTGTGATATCTGTTAATGTTTGCCTCTGAGTTTTTCTAGCCACTAGAACAGGAATATGAGTGATTGTTATCCTCTTTTGTATTTTCTGTAAAGATAAAGTTGATGGTTTGTGCTTTGATTTTGACTGTGATTGCTTGATGAACAATTGTTTCTGGAAACAAAAGCACTTTGTACATGTGAAGTGCATTTGCTGTAGGTAGCACTAAGATAATCTAGAAACAAAGGTAGCTTTATGAAATGCTTGTTCTGTCTTCCTTTGTATGCCAGATATCTTAAAAAATGCATTTTTAAAAAAGAGTGTAGCTGCACTTCAGTATGTATAGATGGGACAATATTTAGAGCTGAACTATGAGAAGCCTCCAAGGAGGCATAATTATGGAGTGAGTGGTAGGCAAGCAGCTCTGTTGGTGGTAGGTGTACATCATTCTTATTTTCAGAGTGTGCTTAATTTTGTGGTGCGCTTCTGTTTATCTGTGAATAGTAGTGCAAAATCAGACTTCAAGATGCTTTTCTTTCAGCAAGTGGTGGGGGCTTTAGGCCACCATACTCTCTCTATTGTGGGACTTGGTGTGCTTCTTTGCCATGAGCAAATTATTGATTTTAATATATATTTAAATAAACAGAATAGATATGTGAAAATCTGAGACCTCTGTAGATCTATGGCAGTATAGCCTTTGGTGCACCATCATGAAGTCAAAACTTTTCTCCATTAAAATTCCATAAACATGAATTGGCTCGCTCATCACTAATCTCATCAGGATTAAGAGACCTTAATCTTACTCAAACAGCATAGTAGCATAACAGTAAGAGACTGGAAATTGATTTTTCTTGTTTATACTCCATGTATTTGCATACAAGTCCTTACTATTTCCTGATTTAAAGCATCCAATCAACAGCTTGGAGATGATCTGGTAAAAATAAATTTAAAACTGAAAATTCTCTTACTAAATTATTTGAGGTTACACTCTTAAATACTAAGTTATTTGAGGTCTGCATAGATCTGAGCTGCTCTGAGAATTAATTCCTGTCCCAGTCCATGGTAGGGAACATGAATCTTTGATTGTACAACCTAGGGAATTACATTTAAAAGAGAACCTACAGCTACTCTTTCATTATTAACAAATGCCTGTTAGAAGAATGGTCTTTCTGACCTCGTAGGCAGTTCTATGCACATCTGTCAATGTTTGCCATATGAAAGCATAAAACTGGTGCTCAATGCAAGTGTTACTTCAGGACTCTTTTGAAGAGGTGCTTTATAAAAATCTTGAAGGGATCAATCCTGGAGGTGGGCAAAAAGCAGGTTTCTGAACTTGACCAACATCCAGCAAAGGACAAGGGAATATTAATTGGTTATACCAGAACTTTTGGCTGGAAAATACTCTCAAATGCAAGTGACAGTAACAGTTATTACTCTGCTTATTACCTGCATTTGAAAAGTTGGCTTCCTTACTGGGAAAACTGAGCTTGAACTAGTAGGGTTGATACAACAGTATCATTATCTTAAATCACTTGGATCCACTGACAAACTGATGCTAAAAGAGCTGTTTTTCCAATGTTTCAGCCACTCTGTTCTCTAAGGACCAGCCTCAGGCAGAAGAGATTAAATCTTGTAATTAGATGCTACCCCTACCAATCTGATCTGGTTTGAGTCAGCATGCTAAAGATTTTTAACCTTTTAGAATGCAATAGAAGTTAAGCTAATAGTGGGTGGGCTGGTGAAGTGTGATGAATGAAAAACTTGTCAGTTCATCCCAACAAAAATCCCATGAATTTTGGTGATACCAAATCTATTCTGAAATTATTGGAATGTGGGCTTTCTAATGTAATATTTAAACAAAATGTCATATTTCTGTTGTAAGATGCTGAGAATCCAAATTGTTACATAACAAATACAATTTATGTCTAAATATAACAGCAGAGAAGTACATCCCAGGCTTGAGAAATCATTAGCTGCTACAAGACTTGAGTAATTGCTAATTAGTGTGGTTTGTGGCCAGTACTGATGAAGTCACCAGAGTAGGAACAAATGCACTTAAGCCAGCTGTGGTATTTGGTTTCTTGCTTGTAATCCTTCTCACTGGCTTGCCAGGAACCTGGCCAATGTACTGACTCTCTTTCTACACTGAGTACACAGAATGAAGCGATATTTGTATTATTGCAAGTTATTAATTGGGTGAAACCTGGTTTTTAACAGCTTGCAGCATTCTGAACTGTACTTGTGGCTGTGGGCACTTTGCTGGCTTCCAGTGCTGGATACGCACTCCAGTAGTCAGTTTGTGTTGAATGAAGGTGCTACAGGAGCTCAGCATATTGTGATCATGTATTTGAGGCTGTGGGCAGAGGAGAGCCATGAAGTCTGAACTCTAATACTGTTAAGCAGTTTAAACTTCTCTACAGAGTAGTCTTCTTTGAAGAGCAAAGAAGGAAAAGCTGCATGTCATGGGTTGGTGCTGGCGCAATGCCAGTGCACCCATGAATATATATTCTTCCCCACAATTGCTGTGAGATGTGACCAGGAACAGAGCAGAGCAGGCCCAAAACTTAGGGATAGAAAGAAAAAAACTTTATTAAACTACAAAAGCATAGAAAACACACACAGAAAACAGAATGAAAACCTCCCAGACCATTTCTCCTCCTCCTACCCAATTTCCACCCTTTCACAATCAGACAAAACCTCAGATTCCCAATCGAGTCATCATCACTCAAAGAAACAATTCTCAATTCANTGTTCAGGAGAATTCAGGTTCAGTCTATGGCTACACAAGAAAAGTCCAGCCCAGAAAGCCACTCCATCATCTCCTCCCACCTAGGGTTTTCTTCCATCTTCTTCTGACATCTCTGGTCCCAGGCTGTCTCCCTCTTGTCTCTCAAATCACTGGCCAGGAGAACTAATGTCTGGAAGAGTTTCCTCTGCCCAAGAAAGGGTTAAAAGTCTCTGTCTCCACTGCCCAGATGGCTCGAAATCTCACAGCAGGCTGCGGAGCTCCCATGGCCAGATGTTTTGCTTCCCCCCTCTTTTCTCCTATGCCAGAGTACTGCCGGCACATCATATCAAATTTCAAGGTGGCACAGGCTTTTTATTTCTCTCTCTCTGTCTCTCTCTCTCTGTCTCTGGGAGGGGACAAAAGACACCTCAGCAGTTCTCCACCCTTCCATCCTGGGGGGGCTGGCCTCGCTCCATTCCCTCACCCCCCTTCTCTCCGGGGCTCTGGCCCACCTCAGCCTGGCCGCATGGCTCCC
>VXBC01004798.1:482632-599995 GCA_013399945.1 Ploceus nigricollis | reverse complement strand
CCCACCGAAAAACCAAACCAACCCCAACCAAACAAGAAATCAAAAAAACCCACACACAAAAAAACCCAAACCCAAAAAACCAGTGTTAACTGGCTATATACATATTTGCAGTTGGACTGAAGTTTTGCTTTGCATTTCTTTAACAAATTTTTTCTCCTTTAGAGACTTGGAACTTTAGGACGAAAGTAGATCTAGATCTGAAAATCTAGAATTTATGGAAGACTGATAGAAATTCTGTATTTGATTTCAATTTATTTTATAATAAGGACAACTTCAAAGCTTTGAAAATCATTGTTTAATACTGTTCAAAAATTTGATCACTGGTCATTTACAGTTCTGTGCTCTTCTGTGAGGTTACATTCAAAATATAGAGTAACTGCAGTGATATCAGAGGATGTCAGATGATAGGTAGCAATGCCTACTGTGCTTCATGTTTTGATGTCAAACCATAAAGGCACAGCTGACAGAGTTGAGTTGAACTCTGAGTTGAAGCCAGAATGCAGAAGTAGTGGCAGCAGTACTGTTGGGGGCAGTGATGCCTGCTGCAGCAGGTGTGGGCCAAAAAGGAGCTGATGCAGGCTCTTGGAGGGGTATAGGCTACCTTTGTGACCAAAATGTGCGAGACAGAGAATGGGAAGGAAGCTTGTGTTCTGCCTGATTAGGGATGACCCTTCAAAATTTGTTCTGGTCTGTAATCTACTGGTAAAAGAAGGATTTTCAAAAATAAGTGTATTCCCCAAGGGTATGGACTGATTACTAAAGGAAGGACATGGTTGGATTTGTGAGGTACAAAAACCAGGGAAGGGTTAAAACTTACATCAATTTTTGAGGCTGGGTTTCTGGGAGCCCAGAATGTTCAGGAATTAAGTGCTCGTGGTGAAATCTGAAGGCTCATTCAGTAATAAAACGCATAATGGTATCTGTGGGATGAAGAATAGCTCAGTGTTGTGAATGGTAGGTCTTGGTACCTGTCTGTGATGCACTTGGATCTTGAAGACAGAAATTCTGGAAACAAGTGGGAAGAGCCCTGTTCCTGTTACATGAAGAAGTTCACCTGTGCTGCCCAAGTGCTGCACAGGTCTGACTCTTACCTTAACCAGCTGTACCTAGTGCCTTGGCTACAAAACAGGAAACCTGTGGTGGGGATGGATGTGTTGCATCTGGATGAATGCTTGTGAATTAGGTGGTTAGAGATTTCATTTTCATGTGTGGTAACTATGTAAAATATTTGCTGTTTGCCGGTGAATCATTCCTTAGTGAATCATTTTAGCTGGGCATTCCTGGCTTATCCCCTAGCATGTAGTTCTGATTGTCAGGATAAACAAGATGACAAGCACAAGGTGACTTTAGGAGCAGATACAAGTGTATATGTAATAAACTGATCTGATATTTAGTCATTCTCTGTGGTTGTTAATAAGTTTGCTGAAGTGTGAACCATTTCCCTGAGGGAGGAATGTGTTAAGGAATTATCCATCTTTCTGTTCTGTTTGTAAGCTTCTGTTTTTAATCTAGTCCTTTCACATGCACACTAAGGTATACTAAACAAGCAAAAACCTGTTAGGGAAGTGCTCACAAAAAAGAAACTTGTATTCAAGTCTGTTTTACTAGAATAAGTGTTGGACTCAGAATTACTTGTAATTGGAAAGTTTTCCTTAAACTTTATGCAAACACATCTATTACATCAGAGATGAGCTTTGTCTTCAGCATTAAAGCAAAATGCAAGTACTTCCAGCTTTGATGATACTTCTGATCAGCATTATGTCAAGCTTCTAGCTCGCTTTGAAGCAGCATGTGGGGAGAGGAGCCTGCATTGCAGAACAATCAAGCTGTAATTGCAGGCAATCCTGAACATGTGATGTGTTTACTCTAAAGGGTCAGGGATGAGAAAGTACTTATTTTTTGAAGGACCAAAGCCAAGCCTCAAACTCCAAAACTCTGAACATTATGATGTCTAAAAAAAGCTTTTGTAATGTTTTGATGTCTGACTCATTTTTGTCCATGCCTGGAGCTGCCAGCACTGAGTCAGTGATACTCAGCATTATGCATGGAAGGGATTTCCAATAATAAAAAGCAGTACTGATGCAAGGCAGCATACTTGATGGTAAATATGCCAACAGTACTGGCTTAAAATGCATCCTAATGGTTCTTGAGTATCCTGTAAATGGCTTATGTATGTTCTACTTGGTCTGAGAGAAGCTCAGAGGGATCTATACAAGCCATTCAAGGGTGTAAGGAGATCTGGGAAACTTTGAAATAAGGTAGATTCAGTGTGGCTATGATGGCTGGGATGAGGCTGTAGGGTGGAAGTAGGAGCCCAGGACAGGAAGCAGTCAATACCCTACCTGGCTGATTTTGGGCCTGGTTGTTCTAGTGCTATTGCTATACTCTTCCCTAGCTGGGTTGGAGCTGCCTCTGCAGTCTATCAGACCTCACCAGCTTGGAAAAGGTGAGATAAGAAGTTTGGGTTCAAGACAGCAGTTCCCTACAATGGGACATATGAATGACATCATCTAGGCTAGGCTGGTGTAGTCAGCTGGTGAGCTTCTACCATATTTTAGTAAGGAAATTAAAGCACAACTATATCCAGAGGACAAACAGATACAACATTATCTGCTCATGGATTCGTCTGTGTAGGGAATAGATAATGTTCTCAAACATTGTTCTCTAATGTTTTCCTCATGCATTATGCAACATGCTTCCCTAATGAAAGCTGGATAAGAGCACCTAAAATTTTAGAGTTACCTTCCTCTCCTGAGGGAGAAGCATGCACTTGTAGCTAGCAGTGTCTTCCATGGTTTCCTGTCATTATGTTGCTCATAAATATTTGATTTTCTCTTGCCAGCCTTTGTTGTGCCAATTGTCAGGTGGTGCATGCAGCTTCCTGTTGGTGGAAAGAGAGGGGCTTGATACACCCCTCATATCTGGAGCCTAGCTCTGCACAGGCAGAAGCAGAACTAAACCCCACAGCTCATGGTGTCACCAACATTCGTGTGCTGGTAGCTTCAGAAAGGCTGAACTGGCCAAGGTGCTGTTGTTGGCAGTTAACAGCCAGTGGTGGTTCTTCCCATCTCCCCTTGCTAACGTGGGTTGGCTTTCTCAGAGCACACAGCTGTCCTAGCATAACTGTACTCTCTTGATAAAAATAGAATATGTACCACTCCAGTGGGCCTCATGGCCCCAGGGAAATCTTCTACAGATCCAGTTCTTTGCTGGGATGGTCACTCCTGATACAGTTCAAAAAGCCAAGTCCTTGCTTCCTCCTATGGCTGTCTTGTGAGGCTTTGAACAAGCTGTTGATGTTCTCTTTCCTATTCCTTATCCAGAAAGCAAGCAAGTAGTTTGGAGGGGGGTGATGGGAAGAAGGGAGATAGACTGCCAGAGGGGAGGGACCCTGGAAAGCTGTTCTTAGTGCTTCATAGTTATGTACGTGACCCACAAAAAGGAGTAATGGTCATGGTTATCCAAGATGTGTCCAACATAAGTAGATATGACTTTAAAGAGAGGTACATAATAATGGGTTTACTATGGGTAAAAAGAAAGTGAAAACTATTCTTTCTTTCTTTAAGGGAGAGGGGTTTTTATTGCCTGAATCGATAGCTGAAATAATTTCTAACCTTTTCATTTGACAGCCAAAATATTTTGCTATTAACCTTGTTCAGAAGCAAAGGAAAGTAAGTTAAAAATAACCCTTTATACCTGCAGAGGTGAATGGGTCTCAAGACCTGTAACATCACAGATAGCATCTCTGATAGGAACAGAGCATCTTCTTGCTTGGATTTCACTTGAGAAATTGTGCTTTGAAACCTTGTAGAGGTGGGGAGGAGGAGTCAGAGTCCAGGGACTGGACAGGTCATTGTTTCAAGTGCTGAAATCCAGGCTGATGTNTGAAATTATTAGAATGTTTCAGTGAAAGGCACAGCTGTCTCTTTGTGCTTGGGTATACACAGGCACCTAGTGCACACTTGCCTTCTGTGAATCCAGTGTGGAGCACTTTGAAAGTGCAAACATATATTTCACAGATTACCATGGGGATCACTTTAATCAGCTTTGAGACCTGCTAATGCTGTAGAGATCTTTGAAGGACTGCTGCTGTTTTCATCTCCATGCAGCCAGTGCAAGGAGGAATGAACATCATGTCTCTGTGCCGCCGCTGGAGGAGATGCTTCTCTCTAGGTAACTGTACAATGGGCAGCTGCTTTTGTTGTGCATTACGCTGAACTGGGGGTGGGCAGAATTAAGAACAACGGCTTTGAGAGTGCTTTAGAGCAGAAGGTCACTATGTGTGCAGTAAATCTTTCTAATATACTGTTGGCTAGAAGCCAGTGTTATAGGCCTCTGGGCTTTTAGTAGAAGAAAACAGCTTTAAATCATGAGCATATAATGGAAACCCATTTATTTTTCTTGTTTAAATTGTTCTCTTAGAAATCAAAATCAGCTGTGCTTGCAGCTGATATGTTTAAAGCTGTTAATAAATTGTTATAGAACAGATGCAATGTTGTAGAACAGAAAGGAAAAAAGCACTTGAGTGTGAGAATGATAACAGTTACGATGCGCCAAAGGTATTTTTAGCTTCAACCAATATTAATACAGGGAAAAAACAAGCCTCAAAGGTGTGAGGCAAGAAGGCTGTAGCTGCTTTCTTCTTAGGATTAGCTTTGGCTGCCAGTTGTGCTAAGCAGATTCCTGATGTCTGTTTTTTAAATATTCCACTAATCGCACAACAGATATGCTGTACTTGATAGTTGTGTACATGGCCCACAAATGGGATTACTAGTCATGGTTATCCAAGGTGTATCTGACAAAAGTGCTAGAATTACAGGAGCCTCCTTTAGCATTGGGATTATTCACAGGAGGGATTCTTATTCTTGTTTGAAGTATAAGAATCCGATGTAGCTGTAGCTTCTGCCACCTCATGTTCACTTTCTAGAAACTGTTTTAACAGTCACATCTCTGATCCAGTCTCAGTTGCAGTTCCTGTAAGTAAGTAAGACGGGAGTAGAATTCGTGTTGTGCATTGTCAAATGCAATGGTTAGTGATTTAAGTTTTTTCCTTTGTATTGAAAGATTTTTTTTTTCTTTAGCAGAAAATTCAAAAGAAACTTAATTTAAAAATTTTTATCTCAGAGGCTGAAAGTTCACACAGAATGAACACAATGTGTTTATATGTGTTTGCCCAATGAACCTGCATTTGCACTGTTGCCTTGTGTGTCAAAATTCTTATGTTAAATGTGTCGCTCTAAATCCAGTGCCCTCCACACTGTCTCAAGTCCTGAAGGCTTGTTCATTGTTTTCTAATATGTGCACATGTGTTTTGAACTCGGCTGACAGTTGGTAGGCCATGCTATCCAGGAGTTAAAAATAGTAGTAATTTCTGAAAAGAGCAGTGAAGCGGTGACATGTGGCATTACCAATAGCAGAAACCTTGTTCCCCAGAGTGTCAAAGCCAGGTAACCCAAAGGAGAGAATACTAGTGCCTGGTATATCAAGTTATCACTGAACCAATGCCTCTGTTGCCTCCTTCAAAGCTGCCTTAACTGGTGTTTGTTGTGGGACTTGTTCATGTGCTGCTGGTTGGAAAAAATTGATGACTTTTTTTGGATGCCTTCATGTCTTTTTAGTATCTGTGAAGCTGTTGGAAACCTGGAACATATGGAACTCAATTTTGAGTTGAATCTGAGTCTGAGAAGTGCAAATTGTCTGAACAGCTTTGAAAAAACCTATTTCACAGGAAGTGTTTGGATTTGAACTTGAGGGATTTTAGTGACAGCTTGGGGGGCTTCTTGAGCTTACTGGAACTGCAGTTGCCTATTTAAAATTCTGGTGTTGAACAGTTTAAACTCTGCTGTAGCTGAGTATTCAATTTTGTGTCAGGATATTGGGTCTAATTTATATGCTGCCTGAAATTTATTTTTTTCAGGCATCAGATATGCCATTGGTTCTTATAAATCAGACCCATGTTGTATATACCAAAAACCCCTTCTTGAAGTCCAAGTTCTGGTGACAAGCTGCTTGTAAGTACACAAGTGAGTTTGGATAAGAGTGAAGCTTCTAGAAACACCATTTTTGTTCAATGCAATATGGGAACTCTTAAACTAACAACAAACCACTTGGTTGAACTTGGTGTCAATTACTAGTCCCCCTAATATTTTTGTAATATTAGTTTGGAAGCTGGGGCAGGAAAAAAAAGGAATTAACTTCTCTACTGACTAGTGATGTGTCTTCATCCTTGGAGTTTAGCTGACAGTTGTGGCTATGAAGCTTGAGGCAGAATAAGAATAGATCATGTGCAGTGTTATTAGTTCAGCATTATCAGCAGAAACTACTTGGTTTTGACATTAAGTGAGAAGGTACAAAATTACTTGGGAGATGGAGAAGAGCTATTTTAGGCCAATATTCTTCTTGTGGTCTCACCAATGCTGCATATGAGAATTGTTAGTGGGAATAGAAACATTATGCCTTTATTTTGTCACTTCAAGAAGGAAAAAGAAATGCACCAAGGAGACTTTAACTTGGAATATAAGCAACCATAGGCACTTTTGCTTTCCCATACCTGAGTATTCTGCCAATTGATTTTTTTGCTATGAATAATGTCTGTTATTCATACAGAGATAGGTGAATTTTATTGTGTGGATCTGCTTCTTATCCCTTCCCTCAGTAAGAGTTCTGTTCTGTCTCTAGAAATATGCAGTACTTCCGTGTGAGCGCATCTGAATCCTCTTTGTATACAGTTTCTGCTAAACTCCTGAGGTAGCATAATTCTGGTTGTTGCTGTTTAGTTCTCTGAAGTCTCTAATGTTCTGCTAGGAATTAGTTTTGTTTGTTTGTGATAACATTTAGCTGCTTCATTCAAATGAATTTGAGCATATGCAAAAAAAATCCAGGCTCCAGCTGTCGCTGTGGCATGCAATTCCATTTACAATTGGAGGCTACTCTTCAAAAGCAGCAGTGTTTTGTGCCTTGAATTTCTTAGAACTAAGAACTTCCTAGTTAGTAATTTAAGATTATTCAAAATTATCTTTTTTTAGTGTTGTCAAATTTAGCTTAAATCTGGGATAAACAGAAGAAAAGTGACTAAACTTCACAAGGAACATACTATTCCTGTTCATGCTTAACATGAACAGGGCCAAGCAATTGGAGTTCTGGTTCTCCTGGTTTCTTTAACCTCAATGGTTGCTTTTGCATCAGCTGAACTACAAGAAGTCTTCCATAAATGTGTGCAATTTAGTGAAGTGAGAGCTACTGATGCTATGTATCTGTTAACACAATCATGTAGGAGCTACTGATCCCCCTATACAGTTGAGTATCTGTGCATTTATTAGAACACAGCAGTTCTTCTGTAGCTACATCCCACAGGCAGATTGGTCCTCCTTGGACTGACCAGTATATCCAAGCTTATCTTCTGGCTTAGCTGAACTCTCCATTGCATAGCAGCATTCTTTGCAGAGGTCCTTGAAGTTCACTTTGAGATGCTAGAAGTCGATGAGCATTATCCCAGGCTAACTTTCCTGTCCAACAGTAACCTTCTTAGTCTTGTTAATTTTGATAAACACCACATTGCATAGCTGTAAAGAGGAGGGGGGAAGTTACAGACCTGTGTCTGTTTACTTTCCTGTGCAATATCTCTTAGCTTGATTGATGACAACTTCCTCCTTGCATCTTGGAATCCAGAGAATAATGTTCCTTTGGTCTTCTCTGCAGCTTCTGTAGCTTCATTTGTTTTTAATATCCTTTTGGAGCTACTGTCTCTATCCATTTGTCTATTGGTCTGTATCTTGCACAGAAAAAATTCCTATCTTCAAAACTGATTCATTGCTGTGCATAAAATATCTGTTCTTTCTTGCTGTGCATCTCTAAAACATCTGCTACAAAGACATGTATGTCTTTTTGTGTTCTGACTTGAACAGGGGAGCTATCCAAGAGCTTTAACTCCCACTGTCCTAAGTTTGACTCACAGTAGGACTGTTCCACAGCTATGTCAAGTTGCTTGAGCTGATCACGAGGTATTTTCACTATAAGTTCAGCTCTTGACAGATACAAATTCAGGGTAACTTTAAAGAATAAAATCTTGTTTGAAGAACTCTAAAACTCTAATTTGTTTTTTTTTTTTTTTTTTGTTCATTTCCTATCCTTTCAGGTTTTCTGCATGCAAAAAAAACCCAAAAAAACAACCCCAAAACAAAACCAAAAAAGCAAAAAACCCCCAAACCCTAAGAACCCCTGAAAATCCAAACCAGCACTAAAGGTACTTGGAGGATGTACTTACCAGTTAAAATATCAGACCTGAGTTTACGTCCAGCTTTTCTGTTTTATATTGTCTTTAGTCTTTAAGAAAAACAGTGCCTTCCCTGGGACTGCACATAATGCTGTCTGTGCCTTGCTGCACAAGCTGGTAAGTGGAGGGGCTTGAACTGACTGAGTAGTCACTTGGATATCTGCAGTAGCATTTCAGTAAGTAACTGCACTGGTTTGTTGTCCACTTCTGGTGTTGTATGGTAGCAAGCACTTGAGCCCATTAGTGTACAAGACCTGTTATAGGGCTCCTAATGGCTGGAATGGTGGAGATGGACAGAGAGCTCATGCTCCAGCCTGAGAGGTGTTCCCTGGTGATAGTCTGAAGGTTGCTGTGCATGTGTTCTTGTGTATTCTGTATGTTGAAGCTAACAACCATATTCTGTCACTAGAATTTGTCATGGCCTCCTTGTTATCCTAGATGGAAGCACTCTTAACCCTATAAGCTGATTAGATACTACTGGCTCAGGAGCTCAGTGCCAGTGAAGTGCTGGGTGAAAATGTGCAGTACTTTGCTCCTTTTTGCTACTCAACTTTTGCATTCGTATGGAAATCCTACACTTGTTACTGTCAAGTATAAAAGATTGTTTTTAGTAAAGAGAAGTTCTGGTCGGCCTCAAACTGCAAGGCACTCTCTTGGGAAAGATCAAGCTTTCTTGAAGAAAGCTTTCTAACTGACTATTAAAATTGACAGGATTTGTTCATATTTGCATATAAAAGTTAATTGGTTACCACACATGTTCATTGTACCCACTGAAAGCTTTAAGTTCTTAAAAGATAAATATTAGTAGCATCCTTGGTGCTGTTTACAGAACTCAAACAGTTTGCAGTAAAACACATCTAAAACCCCATCTACTAAATATAGCTTTTCAAAGAAAATAATAGCTTAATTTCTTGATGCAACTTGCTTTACTCCTAAAATTTAGGGTAAGTGTCCTTTGGGCAGGAATCCTGTATCATATTTGCTTCTCCTTTAGCAAATGAAAGAGCCACATAATTTCCAGAAACTTAAAGCAGAACAGTTCTTGCATGGTTCTTGAGAGAACTGAGAGATGTTTTGCAACTGTGTATTAACTTCAAGGCTGCTGCTATTACGAACTCTGGTACTTGCATACAGGTGATCTAAAGACATCTTAATTTGTAGGACATGGATCTACAGTGAAGGAAGCATATTTAAAATTACTTTTGGTAATAGAAGAGCTAGAAAATAAAAGCTCCACTGTGAAATCTGCCAGATCTTCCTTTGTTTGGACATGAGTATGTCAGAATGTTTACCTACAATGTTATGCTGTTGAACATTGTGGCAGTTTTCTAAATTTTTAAAAACTAAAATCGTAATACTGTTCATCAGGGGTTTTTTCCACATGAACTGGTTATAACTCAAGGTCAAGATATCCCAGTCCTGTGGAACCAAGCTCTCTTGGAAGACCTGGTAGTTGAAGTTCATGCCCTGCATCTCCTGTTGGCAGCATGCTGTGCTCTGCCTCTTTGAACTCCTACCTTACAGGAGTGCTTCTAGATTAATTTTCAGCTGCATTTCTGTTGAACAGTGAAAGCAGGTAGGGAAACAGTGCAAGAAATAACATTTCAGGTAAAAGAAACTCATTTAGTCACACTTCAGCGTAATTGTATATTAACATGTTGACAATTCTGAAGTGCAGAACTCCTCATTTGGTGTCATCTTTGGTACTCAGTTTGTGATGGTAATGCTGTGAAAAAATGTTATCCCAAGAAAGTGAGCATGTTACTGAATCCAGGTGGCTTGTTGAGAGCCAAATTTGCTTTTCAGTGCAAGAAGTCTAAACCTGTCTGCCAGCTCTCTAAATACAGCTCTTAGCTTTTCAGGTGTTCGCTTTGATAACTTTCTTTGAGGTTTAACCAATAACAAAAATGTTGTGTTTTTTGTAAATGAGAAAGTTCGGAGGTTTTTGGTGAGGCTCTCTTTCACTCTGAGGAAAGCTGTCTTTCATATGTCTCAATTCAAAACTGTCACTTAGTACAGTTGGGAGCATACAGGGAACTTTGTATGGCTACTTAAACTTTGACTTGTGACTGTCTGAGCTTAGAATCACAGAGTGCTTGAGGTGAGAGGACTCCTGGAGATTGTAGTCCAACTCTGCTCTCAAATAGGGGTAGGTTCTTTACCTCAGTGTACTTCAGCTCTTTCTTGTACTAAATCCTAGTTCTGCAAACAGTGTGCAGAATCAGAAGTATGATTCTTGGCTGTAAACACTCTTAACATTGCTTTAATTCTAAATGGCATGAAGCCTTTGGTGAACTTCTCCTGTACAAACCAGCTGTTTCTCATAGCTTGTGGTTCTGATGTTTTGGTGAGGGGCTTAATTGATCTATGATCATCTGTTCTTAGAAATGGAGCACATGTTAGAGCAATCAAGCACTTCACCAAGCTAGAGGTAGAAACTAGCTGGCTGATCTACTTAAGTGAAAAGTGATAAAATTTTGGCATGAGTTCTCTTGTGACTTCTGACAGTTGACAAGCACCCCAAGTGACTCATCTTTCAAAACACTACAGAATTGACAACACGTTATTTACTCAATCATGCGGAAGCTATGACTGTTACTGAGCAGACATTAAGGAGACAGATACATGTGGAAAAATGTCATCTTTGCAGGCCCAGTGATGTAAGAGTATTAAACCATAATTCATTGCTTTTCAAGTGAGAATAAATGCCATATGAATTTGTCAGGGCATCAAGTCTGGTTTCTCTTAATGATGAGAGAAAGCTATAAAATCTCTTTATTTTTGTCAAGCTTTAATCCCATCTATTTTTAGAAGAAACCTTGTTAAATAGTGTGAAGTAAGAGCCTTGAAGAAATGAATGGGCTTTTTATAAGGGAGTTTATAACTGAAGTCTGACTCATTGAACTTGTAAAGCACAGTGGGAAACAGTATTAAACTCCTGCAGAAAGTGTCTCATGCCTCAGAATTGAAGCAAGGTGTATTAGACAATGTTTAAATTCCACAAGGATCTTAGTAGTTGAGTTGTCATCATTGAAGATGCTTAAGAAACAGGTAGTTGTGTCTTTGGAACGTGGTTTAGTGGCAGACTGGGCAGTGCTCGGTTCATGGTTGGACTTGAGGATCTTAACGGTCTTTTTTAACCTAAACAATTCTGTAATGCAGACTTAAGATCAATGTGATTAGGACATTCAAAATCTGGTGAGGCTAAATCTGATGTGGCTCTTCTAAATGAAGAGGCTGTGAGATAGTGGTCTGTTATTAATTCTACTAATTGAAGCATGAATAGTTTGATGCAAAATAAATTGCATAGCAGTGTTGCAAGTCCTAGGGCGAATAACAGGAAAGGTCCAAGTCTTGTGGGAGAGAGTGACAAGTTGGCATGCCCTTAAGTGAAGTCAATGAATCTTATTCCTCTGGATATGGGGAAGTAAACGCTATTGTGAATAAGAGCTGCTGAGCCTTCAGTTTCAAGTTCCACAAGTGTTGGAGGTGGTCAAGTCTGCTGTGTTTATCCACAGCCTTTCTGAAACAAGAAATAGAGGGTGAAGTTACTTTTGCATGGCTGAAGTGATGGTCTGCATGCGGTCAGGTCTCCTTGAGGGAGATGCTTCTGAAGGGGATGTAACCCCTGCTACTGCTGCCCACCAGGTGGCCCTCAGAAGCTCAGGGCTCCTTAACTTTTTTGGAAATGCAGGGAAAGGAGAGGATCTACAGCCTGGAGTAAAGGCCGCTCTCTGCAGGCTTTTGGATGTGATCTGCTTAGTAACAGGGGAGGGAGGTGGAAGGCATTCCTGATGGGGAGGATTATTGGATAATCTTCCAAAATGAGCATTATTCCACTAAGAGTTGAAGCAGCTGCCTTGAGCCACTTTCAAAACCCAAAACCTTATTACAGCTGTTTCTACAGTCTTGTAAGTCTGCTTTGAAAATATTTCAGTGCATCTAAGGAATGAGACAAATTGTCCCTGAGGTACCTGTCTTGAAGAGAGCAGCCAAAAGAATAGTACGTTAATTAAATCTAAATACCTCTGAACTTCATCAGCTGTATTGACTCAGTTAATCCTTAAAGTTGTGGGACAGCTTCATAATACTTTGCAGCAAGGAGAACTAGTCAGCAGGAAGATTTCAATCATCAGAGGATGTTATGAAAAAAACCTCAAATAAATAAGGTCTCTGGAAAAAAGCAACCATTTTTACAGCATGTTTGTTCTAGAATAATTGCACTTCTGTTCTGGCACTTGATTAGGAAAACTGATGAAAGCTGCTTCCTTGCACTTAATGCTCTTAAGAGTATTGTTGTTTGATCTCCTTTGCAGTTACACAACATGAAATCAATGGGAAAGGACAACAAATATCCAGTAGTGCATTTAGTTCTGTTTTTCTGAAGGGAAAAATATCCATTCAGCAAGGCTGAGTGGTCTTCTGTGTCATGGCAAGCTTCTTCAGGCTGAGTAACTTAATATAGTATCATAATGGCATAGCCTTGCATTGTCTACAGTCTTCATATTTCACTTTCTGAATCTGTCTCTTTTCACGAGGTAAAAATGATCAAGCTGGCATATTTTTGCTGTCTGAATTGGTATCAACTGGAATGAAAGAAAATTAATTATTTAGCCTCGAACTTGCAAGTCAGCTTAATGTCTCCAAAGTATGACTTCACAGTGTGCAACACTTGCCTTGGGCAAGAGGCGGTGCTGTTGAAAGCACATCAGTCTGTTAATTATATCGGCTTTATTGGCCCCCCAGAGGTTGTGTGCATGACCGCGGTGTAGGAGGAATGGGTAACGTTGCCCTCCAGTGGCTGACGCCTGTAGAATACCGAGCCTGTTTGCCCTGGCAACACAGAACCAAGGCTTGGGATGGTCTGGGCTGAGCGGGATGTTAGCTTAAGAGTGTGTTCTGTTAAACAGGACAAGTTTTCACACAATACAAATACCTAGGTGTTCTATGTGCTAAGGTTGTATAGGACTGAAAATTTTCCCTCCAACTTTAGTTAAGGAGGATGTAATTTCAGGGGCCTCTCCCATTCATTGCAGGAGTCCTTTTTAGCCGCTATCTGATCAGATCAGCTTGTTGCAGTATCATCTTAGCCTCATACAGAAATCAGAAATAGATTTGGCTTTACAGTAGGTTTATTGCTTCACAGGACAGTTTATTGCTTCTGTTAACCTTTGAATGAAGTTCTCAAATAACGCTAACATAACACCTTTACTCTACTTTTATGAAATAAGTTGTCATATGCTTGTCTAGAGCTACCTCTGCTAGCTTGTAAGTCCATGGCTTATTTAATAAACTGATAAATTCTTATCTAATATATTTACAGCTCAACTAAATTAAAGTATCTCCATGGCTCAGGAGGGAAGGGGAAAGCAATAAATCTGTCTCCACAACTTCGGTAATGTTTTGAGGCTTGACAGAGGGAATAGCTAGCTCTTTTCCCTTATATTTTTGCATTCTTTTATTGTAAAAGTAAACAATGCTTATGGAACTCAATTCATTCCAGACCCAGTGGGAAATGAAAATTGCTTTATGCTTCTGCCGCTTAAAGTCAAAGCTTTGAAGTTGCACGTGTAAAGCAAGACAGTCTTTTATTTATCAATTCAGTCCGAGCCTTAGCTTTAGGGACAGACTCCCTAGCTGCCCGGCCGTAGCCCCGTACGGTGCCCGGGGCGGGGGAAGGCATCTCGGTCCCGCCGTGGGGGTCTGGGAGAGCTCTGGCGGAGATGCTGTGCCGCTCCCTGAGCGCGGGTTTGGGCTCGGGATGCGCTGCGCGCGGGCGGGCAGCGCCAAGGAACCGAGGGGACCCGGAGCCCCGCGGCGGTGCGGAGGATGCTGGTTGCCTCCCTCGCACGGAGCCTCGGAGGCTGGAGGCGGGGTATACGGGGCGCGGGGGGGCCGCNCCAGCTGGCTGCGGCCGCCCCGCCGCCCCCTCCCCGGACACGCATTATTTACAGCCGCCGCCGTGGTAAACACCGGGCAGGGCGCGCTCGCAGCCGCCGCCCACCCGCGGCTCTTCCCCGCGGCGCGGCCCCGGGAGCTGCCGGCCCGGCTCCGCTGGGTGCGGCCCCTCGCTGACCGCCTCCCCTCCGCGCTCTCCTTGCAGGACCTGTCTGTACCACCTCGGGCTATAAGAAGGCGGATGATGAGATGTCCGGAGCCACGTCCGCGGCGGATCTGGACGAGGCACCAGCCCGCACCATTTACTTGAACCAGCCCCAGCAGAGCAAGTTCCGCGACAACTGGGTCAGGTACGGAGCAGTCCGCGCTTCTCTCTTTACAGGCGGCAGCCGCACACCGCGCAGCCGTGGGCTGGGAGGGCTCGGGTCCTCTCCCTTGCCTCTCGGCCCTGCCCGCGCCGGGTTTCAACACAATAAAATATGTGTGTCCGCCGAGGCGGCTGGTTTTGTTGTCTGTGCTGGGTACCAGGGTTTGGCCAGTGTACCGGCGAATCTAGCAGCAGCAAGTGATGAGCTGCTTCCCTCGACAGTAGTGAGAGCAGGGAGCTGGTAGAGCTGCGTGGGCAAGATGCATGAAAAGGTATTCACTTCAGTAGGGCACTGAATTTTGGAATAACAGGACCTACTCAAGTATTTCTGGATGCAAGGGTTAACCCGTGAAAATTTAGTGGGAGTTTTGAGTAGAGTCCAGTAAACTCCATGAAGTGTCCCCTTAAAAAGTAGCATTCGGTTGAAAGAACATCTAGGCTAAGTATATAAAAAATGTATAGAATAGGAAGGAAGAAAAGAGAAAGTACATCCAACAGGACAAGAATGACTACAGAAACTACAAGCTTGCATTCCCTATGCGTAAAAGGCTATGGCCCACTTGTGTCTTTTAATTGAAGACCAGAGGTAATTTTCTTAGCTGTTTGGAGCCTTTAATGTAGAGGTATGTGTGTTAATACATCTGGTGGTATGATTAATGCCACCGGTGTCATTGCAGTTTGGAAACACAAATAACATGGACTGAAACATGGAGTACAAGGATGCATAACATGAGCAAGTTGTGGTGGTGCTTGCCACACTTGCCTGGGGCTAGCTGGATGAACAGATGGCTCCTGTCATGACTAAGGAGGAGCATTGTTTAGCAGGCTTCTGTTCGTTAATGCAGATGTTTGGGTTATTGTTCAAAGAACAGTTTACACAATGAGCACCTTTATGAAAAGAGAGGAGTTTTATATCCTCCTGAAATGATGATTTCCATTATCTGGTTTATTGTGTGTATTACCAAGGGCAATTCTAAGAATATCCTCTGGAAGGGTGCTGATGTTCTGGGCACCACAGCAACTTATTTATAGGTGGTTTTCTCCTCAACTTTGACTTGTTACATATTTGTCTGGGAAAGTCTACGGTTTAGGAGCAGTTAAAATGACACGTTTTCTCAGTATCTTCCTTATTCTATGTGGGTAGCAACAGCGAAGGTTTTCTTGCTTTATTTTTCCTTGACTAATTGAGGGATGAGTTTAACAGTTTCCTGTGCAGAGACTATTTGTGCTTTCCCTGCTTCAAGGAGGAAAAGCAGTGAATAGAGGGTTGGCAGAATCTGTAGTTTAGGTTTTCCAGAAGGGATTCTGTTCTGATCTGGCTAAATCTTATAGAAAAGTAGTGTGCTACTCTGCTACCAATAACTTGTTCCTGACAGTGCTATTACTAAGGAGCAGCTGTGTCCAATTTGCTGTCTGGAAGCCATCCCCTTGTACATGGCTGTACAAGTTTCTCAATACCTTCTCACATCTTTGCCTCCTGACAGGTAAATTTTGAGTCATAAGAAGTATTAGTATGTGAGGGATAGGACAAAGTGCAGGTAGTGTAATAGCAAATTACAGCAGAGATACTTTGGTTACCTGATTAGGAACCTTAGCTCCTTAGTGTCACTTGGAAATTAAGTTGACTTTATAATGGTTTACTGCTGCTTGGTAAGAAAGCTTTGATCTCTTGACTTTTAAAGGGTGATAGACATTGCCTGTACTCTTTCCATCCTCTGGATTAGTTTTGTTCCCTCAGCCTGGTGGGATTGATGGCAAAGGTGACCTGAGCTTGTGATAGCTGAGTAAGGAGGCCTCAGTTACTTAAGTATATTGGAATTTCTCTTGAGGAACTGCAGTTCTCTGTTGCCTTTGGACTTTCTTACTTAACTGCATTCAGCTTCAGAAATTCATTCAGCACTGGATTTCTCTGTACTGATGGATTTGCGGATGTTTTGTCTCCGTAGGAATCATCAGTGTACCGCAGAGCAAGGTGCTGGATAAGCAAGTGAACACCTGTATGTAAGGGCTTGTAGAAAATTAAACTGAAAATAATAAACCAGCTTATTTTAAATTGTGTGCGTTCTGACTGTCATATTTTTGGTAGTCATTAAGGATTCTCTGAATAACACTGGGAATTTGTGAATGTTCATAGGAAGTTTTCTAAATTAAGGATAGTGTGAAAAGCTTGCTCAAAACGAAGTAAAATACAGCAAGAAATGGAAGTGCAGTGCGTGGCGGAGGGTAGGTTAGTGGTATGGCTTTTTGTGTAAAATGTTCTAAACATCTTGAGCTGCTTGACTTTTTGTGGCTAGAGAAGCACTGTTAAAAGCGAATTCCAATGTTTGTGGGAGCATAAAGACAGACTAATTTTGGATAAGTTAATAAAAATGGATAATTATCTTGATCCCACTTCTAAGTAGTATATAGTGCTATTGCAAAAGTTAAGGACATGGCAAGATGGCACTAATACTTCCAGAAGTCTTGGTGTGTGAGGATGTAGAAAAAAGATGTTTCTTCTTTCCCCAGGCTCTCTGGCATAATTCGGACTACGAGAAGATTTCTCTAATGGCCAACTTTTGTGTTCTTGGAACTTTGTAACAAACTGTTTCAAAACATAGTGCTGTGTATTACAGGCTAGATTTAGCTTGGCCCTTGACATGTGCATAGATATGGCTGTCATTGTTGTTTATTATACTGTAGCAGCAGTGACTATATCTGTAGAAACACCTCTTCTACCTGTCTTCAGTCCTGCTCTGTTCAGTTTGAAAAACTTTATATATGTTGTACATTTTGGACTTTTTAATTAAAGGTAAATTATGTTCGATTTTCAGCTGAAGCATTTTAGAAGCTTTGAAAAAAATGAAAAAATTTAAAAAATGAATAAATGCTATTACTTTGTCCAACACAGCTGTACTGCAGTATTAAATGTTTGTTATTACGAAAGCTAACTAGTACCTGTTTTGACATATCCAGCATACAAGACTTAAACACTTGTCTGTTTAACCAGAGCATTTCTGTACTTTAAAGTCCAGTAAGAAATGAAACATGTATGTTGAGGAAATTTCCAGTCTCTCTACAGAGCTTTGTGCCACTTACTGTGACATTTGTGCTTTGGAGCAATACTCTGTGTACTGAAGCCCTGCTTCCTGGGAAGTGGCTGGACATGTCTGCCAGTGGGAAGTAGGGAGTAAGTTTTTTGTTGTCCTTTGCTTCTCTATGTGACCTTTGCTTTATTAAACTGCCTTTATCTTGACCCATGAATTTTTTTCCATGGTATTTTCTGTCTCTTGTCCTGCTGAGAAGAGGAATGATAGAACAGATCAGGGAGTACGAAGTGTCCAGCCAAGGTCAGCCCACAACAAGATGGGAAATAAGCTTCCCTATTGCCTTGTAAGACCAAAGGAATACAGGTGGAGTATGGTGGTAGGGGCTTGAATGCTGTGTTAATACTTCTGAGATGACCAAAGTAATGGCATAAACAGTTTTCCAAATGTATCTTCAGTGAAGACTGGATATTGTATTTGAAGTTAGAATGTTCTATAAATTTTGTTTTCATGGAAATACAGTTCCTGGATGTTTCATAATAATACAAGAATCTACTCTGATATCAGTGGCTTGTTCTGAATGTATAATAGTAGTGTAATAGGAATTTCTTCCAGTGCATTTAGTAAAAATCTCCAGTAAAGTGATTTGAGCCCCGCACTTGTTGCATGTGTTAATGTTGATGCAAAAGAGTTGGACTTCTGGTTTATTAGTTCTGGAGAAGCAAGTGTGCTGAGATAACTTCAAGGACATTAGAAATGGTCTCCAAATTTTTGAAGATGGTGGAGTTGCTTTGTAAATGTTGTTCTAGGTAATATTCTTCTATTCCAGGCCTGGTAGTGCATCCTGGTGCGAATCTGACTTGTATCTGAATCAGGACCCCAAGTTCAGTCTCAGTGGCTTGAGTGGTAGGTTGGACGGTGCAGCAATCAGGAAGGGCAAAGTTCAGCTTGTTTGTTTTTAATGGATCTTGAATCCAGAAGTCTTGTTCAAAAGTTTTCTTATCAAAACAGACTTTGGTGGATTGATCTTTTAAGGAGGTCCCGAAAGTTGCATTATAATATCCAGAAAATACTCAGTTCAGAAACTTGTCTTCCATACAGGCAAAAATTAAGTTCTGGTAGATAATGAGCAAAAAGTCTTCAGTGTTTATTTTAAATTGTACGGGGTCTTAAAACTCAAGTAAACAGGTGAGAATCAATTTCTTGTCTCATAAGGCAGAAGCACTTTGCTTGGGGAAATTAGCCCTGAAGACTATAACAAGGTTTCCAGTGGAATCATAAGTCCTGTATTAAACAGACTACTGTTTATTTGTGGTCCCAGACTGTCCCATCAGTGTTTGCATGATGCTTGCTGGTGACAAAACTATAGACACAATCTTTAGTCTTCCTTTTATTTCATGTGTGCTGCATTAAATTAAGCCAAGTGTGTTGCTTTATTGGCTTGTGTGTAGTACTGTAGTGTACTTGTACTGTAGAAGTCAGTTGTGATTTAGAGGTGTTCATGCTTTTTGAATGTGTGGGCAGGTTCTCACTGGTGAAACAGGAGTTGCTGGTATCACTAACCAATTAGTATTGACCCTTGAAACCCGAGTAGCGTTCTCTATGATCCGTGGAAATGTGGATTGTAGTCTACTACGTGCAGGTGAATTTCTCTGCACTTAGTAGTATAGCCCAGCATTCATCTTGCACCAAAATGTTTTACCATGTTCTTAGGTAAAAACGCCTCAATTTGTTCAGTTTATTCTTAGTAGAGTTTAGGCACTGACCATTTGTTTTATTGTGTTTGTGTTCGATTTGAAATACTCTTCTGTTGTCATGTGAACAGATTGCTTGCCTGACTGCAGAGCAGCATTTTGAAATTCTTCAAAGAAGGGATGTATTATTATCTGAATGGTACAAGTCTAATTGTGTGTTCAATTAATCCTCTAACTCTTTAGTTTTAGGTAGATAGTGTTTTTAAGTGAAGAAAAATACTTAGTGTAACATACGTTTTTAAATAAACAAAAACTTGTTTCCTGCAGTGCAGCTGTTACTGATACTGCAATCTGCCACAATGAAAAAGGCTTGGGTACAGCTATAGACTGATTCTTTTAGCCATTAAAATTCACTAAAAGTACCTGTTATTGTATGCCTGGTGTTGTGTATAGAGATTATACCAGTGTATTTGAAGCTGCTGCATCTTTGGTCTTGGGCTATTCCTAGGGCAAGAACCCCGTGACGGTTAAATTGTTGAATTTTGCTCAGATGAAATGTCTGGATGAAAAAACCCCACAGATGTGGGAGTTCTAGTGCCCTTTCACCTGCTGCATGCTGAGCTCTCTGGTATCCTGAAATTGTTCTAGTGGTTTGTGGCACAATGAATTTCATATATCAGCAGTAGCAACACAGCAGGTGAATTAAACTAGGTCCCTTTTTTATCTTTTTAGATCTCCCTGACTCCTAGTGGTCCGTAGAAAAAGGTAGACGAGAATAAATTGTCTTAAGTGGACCTAAGTAGAGTTTAAGACATGTAATAACTGCATTCCACATAGTTTCTGTGGGTTGTGAAGATAATTACATTTCTCGCAAGACTAAATATTAATTTCTTTTGCCAGCCCCCTGCTTGTCTGTAAAATAAACACTGCTTTAGTTGTGGTGACATTTAGAGTTAAAAATTTGCTTTAAAACTGAAGCTAGCACACTGGCTTTTAGACAGCTAGCCAGCTTATGTGACTTGTTTGATTTTTTTTTTTTTTTTTTAATTTTCTTTTTTATTTTTCCAGTCATCTTCATATCAATGCTGTGTGTTTAAGAGGAAACTATTCTGTGTTTGCACAGTAACTAAATGTGGTACTAAACTTACTTTACTAGACAGTAGAATTTTGAGATTAACTGTGCTGGTCAGCTGTTTTTTTTGAGTTGTACTTGCCAGGAGGGCTACTGCAAAGCAAGTGTATATTACTGTAGTGATGACCTCCACTCATGCTGAAACAATATCATGCCTTCAGAGCTTTTAGTACTGTTTATAAACAGTCTTTATTTAAGGTATTTGTTACTGAAAAACAGCCAGGAATCTCTTCTCCTTTTTGTAGGGATTTAATGAATAGAGAGCTCATGGAAAGGCCTTTTCTGTTTGCATGCTTTAGGAAAAGCCTCCAGGGTACTGGATTTTGAAGCAAAAGTGCTCTTGCTTCTATTAAATGTGACACGTGGTCTGGTTTTCAGGTTAAACTGAGCGTAAGCAGTTGTGGCAGTGCCTACTCCGTATTAAGACTGAGCTACTGTAGGAGACTTTCCTAGTGGAAGTAGTATTTGCTTTGGTAATTAACATTAATTACATTAGTTGTTGCAGTCTTTTACTACTTATGTGTGGCAGTAGGGCTGCTGATACTGGGGCAGTTTGGAATAGGGTTAAAAGTTCTAAAAAATCCTTACATGGTTAGGAGGTGATCCTAATGAACTAGAAAGTAATGGGATTGTTGTGCTTCAGTGGGCAGGAGTTCATAGTGCATTTTCATGTCCTTTTGTCTCAGCAGTGGTCTGTCTGTGTAAGGATAGGAGCTGACTTGAAGCCCTTGAAGATGAGCTTGTTGCTGATGCAGCTTTGGAGGAAGTGCAGGTAGCTCAGCCAGGCTGGGTTTGTCAGCCTGATCATCTTGCTCCTGAAATGGAGCTTGTACGCAAGGGTAGGTAACACTGCTTGCCTGCTCAGGCAATGGTAACCACTGAGTATTGCACTTAGCCCCCTACCTTTTTATTAGGTGTTGATGTAGGATGCAACACTCAGGATGCGTGTGACTAGGAAATAATGATCTAAGATGATCTGAAATGTCTGTGCTAATTTAGATTTTTCCTTTGTGTAAAACACTGCTCGACAGTAGTGGCTGGTTGTCTAGCTGACAGCTGTCTGCTTTTTTTTCTTTCTCTTGCAAGACCTTGAATTTAACTTGGATAAACTGTTTTTCTGAAGAGTTTTGCTTTCTTATTGCAGCAGACCCAAAGCATTGTGGCTCCCATAAAGCAAGTTCTAACGTACTTGACCTGCAGGGAAGTTAGTGGGCTGTGTTCATATGTCCTGACTCTTTTAAACTTGCATGAAACAATAATTTTCCTCTAAATCATATGATTTGAGGAAAGAGGGCTCAGGGATTCTGAGATGTGATGGATTCCACCTGTAACAAACAAGGGAAGAACACATTTTCCAAACAGTGGTGCCTTTAGTTGCTTCTGGTGGGAGCCTATACTATGAATGAAGAAATAAGGAATGTGGGGATGTGGTGAGGTGCTTGAGATGAATACTATCCCATTGGTAAGTTTTCTTCAACTGGAAGCTGCTAGAATTGTTTTCAAAGTTAAAATTTATTAATTCCAATACATTTGAATACTCTCAATCAATTTCATTGTCTGTGGATAATTTCAGACAACAGATTAATCTTCTACAGTTTCACTGTGGCTTTTTTGGGAAATATTTCAGTGTTTGATGTTTCAGTAGCTAAGCACAAGAATGTCCCTTAAACCCATTTCCTCTTTTGACAATATTTGAATTTGTATATATAAAATACCTTTGGTATTATGGAGAAACTGTAGCAGAGTGCAGGGAAAGATGGAAACAAAATAGGCACTTAGACTGTGGACAGTGTTTGTTCCAGATCTGAGTGACAGATATAATGTGGTAGTTCTTGTTTTTTTTTTTTGTTTTTTTTTTGTCTTGCTCTGGCAAGCTTTAAGCAATAATGTCTTGCAGTATTCAAGTTGTTGCACTTTTTCTTATGCAAGAGCAAGTCCTACTCCTTTCATCCTCCTCTGTTCTGCCCTGAGCTCAGGGACTGTCTCAGATATTTAAGCACCGTATATGCTTTTCTTGGCTGACAGAAGTGTACAACCATAAACAGGGCAGTGAAACCCTTTCTGGCTGGAGTCTTCCTCTGTAAGAACTGTAGTCTCAATGATTCATCTGACAGGGCAAGGCCCTTCAATTGAATTGGGGGCTGCATTTGTTCAGGCTCCCTGTTATAAAACCAGGGTATCTAGGACCTAATTTTCAGTCAACCAATAATCATTTCATAGGCGTATAAGTAATTGCTTCTTATAAGCCCTCATGATGTATTTTTTGGGAACTTGTAAACAGTTGATTTTTGTCTCTTTAGCAAGTTTCAAGAAAGTACACCATCTTCCCGATGTGCAGGGAGGTAGATGACCTTTCACTGTCATATGCAACTGCTGAAAACCTTGTTCGTGACACTTGGGTTTAGAACAACCTCCTCAGTATTCGACGTGGCAGCAGCTTGTTGATGAGATGTACCTATAAATGTGCATTCTCTGTACTCAGTGTAATAGCTGAATGTTGTTTTTTCTGTTAATGTCTCTTGAAATACGCAAAGCTTGCTGCTTTGCCTCCTGCTGCAGTGGGGACTGCCTGGAGGCAGCTTGTCATGCTACCTCTGTACACGAGAGCTTTAGCAGAACCTCAGATGCTGATGTCAGTCTTGCTATTAAGTGTCATGTGCCTGGCAGGACCTTAGCATGCAAACACCATTCCACTAAAGAATGTGTTTGAGTATTTGAGCTTTTCAGTCAAGCAAATCAGCTTGGGTTTTCTGGGGTTTTTCTTTTCCTTCTCTTTTACTGGGTGTCTGACCTTTTGTACATGTTGATGGACACAAAGCTTGTTTGGTGAGAGAAGAATTCAAGTCTGTAACGTTCACTTTAATTACCCAGCCCTTTTGCTGTGGTTCAGGTGTCTGTGCCTGGCTTTCTTAGTAATTATTCCTGCAAATTGATGTGTGTTAAAAGCACTGACATCAAGTGATACTCATTCTTCAGCTCTTGGAGAGTAATTCAAGTATGTGAACTGTGGCATGAGTATCTTTGTGTGAACGCTGTCTAGGAAAGGACAGTTTGTTGTACTTGTGACCCCTGGAAATGGGACCCCATATATCTCAAGGAGGTCCTGTTTCTTAATCATGATTATCTTAATTATCTAATATTTTCTTAATCATGATTTTCTTAATTGTGATTATAAGGTGAAGTTCATCTCAGAGCTGCTATTTTAAAGGAAGGAGTAGAAGTGCTTTAGATGGCTGACTGGAAAAGTGCATTCTGTGTTCGGCTGCATATTGCCAGCACACACACCTGCCTCAAGGAAGTAACTTCTCTGCCTCTATTACTGATAGCCTTTGCCTCTTCAACTGTTGGTCAGTAAAGTAAAACCTGACTTTACAGAATGTTTTTGGGAAACAGGGAAAAAGGCAACAATGGGAGTGGTTGTGCAAAAGTTACCTATGAATAAAAGAGGAACCATACTGGAGAACTGCTACTGAGTTTCTCAGTGCACTGTTTGCTACTTTTCATTTGACTGTTACAAAAATTACTAGATAATCCTTGGTACTTAAGTAATATGGTAATGAGTTAAAGTATGTGAATGACACTAATGTTTTGCAAATGATATAGTGATTGCTTTCAAAAAAATCTCTGCACTGCCCTAGGAGCAGTGGGGCCAGAGCCAGCTGTAGTCAGGTGTATCCGAACTCACTTTTTTAGCAGGGTTAGGTATTGTTCCTCCTGTCTTGCACAGTGGTGTGACTTGAAACATGACTTATGTGAATTAACTTGCAGGTGTGGAGGAGGCATCTCTTCTAATGTTTGCACACCTGTTCAACATTTGAACTTGTGTAGTTAAGCGAGATCTGCAGAGTTAACAGCTGTTGCTTTAGGAGAAACCAGTTTGTTGTTTGTTTTCCCCCTTGTGCTTCCCTCCTCTACCTGCCTCAACCTGTTCTGTGTGCTGCAGGCCTTATATTCTGAGTTAACATGGCTCTGGTTGGGGCTGGTCAGAAAGCTAACCTGCCAGTTTTTTATTTTTAGTGACCAAAACTGTGCTATGAGTGAGCTGACTGAAGTTTCTACCTGTTCATCTGTAGATTTTAACTTTTCTGAGCTTTGATTATCCTGAAGTTGTAACACATCTATCTGTTGCAAGGGAGCACAAGAGTTTTTTTTATATTATTTAAAAATAAGTATTGTATTTATCATTTAAAGAACTGTTCCTCAGAGCCAAATCAATTGCATGCTCCTGCCCAGTTTAGACTGCTACTTAGGTTTCTATAGGAAGTTTTCTTTTGAATAATAACATGTATCTGCTCTTTATTCATACTTGTGGTTGCTGTTCTGACCTGTATGGTAACAGCTGACTGTGCCTGCCTCTAATTAGAGGTGTATCCATTTTCTGTGGGCATCTGTCAAGTTACTTAAGCAACAGAATACATGGAGCTACTTAGTATGTACAAACCCCTTTCAAAAGAGCCTTATTGTGTTGGCATTTACATAATTATTAGAGTAAGGATAATATTTGAGCCAGCTAGCTGTGAAGTTGGTAGGTGGTAGAATGTTTCAGCTTGGTTGCAGTCAAATTCCTGTGTTCTTATAATCATAGCAATGTGATACCTAGAGGAATAGTATTCTCATATAAAATCTGACATTGCTTGATGTCTAATTAGTACTGCTTGGAGATATTGCTTCTGGGTCGAACTGTGAACTTGATTAACCCATATTTTTAAGTCACAGTGTTATTCTGAGATGTGTGTTAATTATGTTCTGTATTAAAGGAAGGTTATTACACATGAGACCAAGCAAATGTAGCTTAAAACAAAAAAATTACTTAGAGCTGGAAGGATTTAACAGCATTTGAAGGAAGTAACTTTATTTGTATCAAGACTGGACTTGCTTTAAACCTGGATGTATTATTTCACTCATTTGGCTTAGTAGATATGAGCCATGATTAAGTACAACCATTTGAAATTTCTGTAAAATATTATGTTGAGTATTTAAATGCTTGATTCTGGTGAGCAGTAGTAGCAATAGAAAGGGATTTTGTAGTTGCTTGAAGAGGAAACAAGGCAAGTTCCTAAGATAAGATGCATCTTAATTGGTTTTTAATTGGTCTTTTTTTTAACTTGCCCCACTAATTTTTCTTTAGTGTTCAAAATAGAGCCTTTTAAAACAGGCTGCGCCTTGTTACATCTAGTTACTGTTTGATTTTGAAAGATGCAGCAGTGTCTGGTTAGATGGCTTGGAGTTGGGGATGGGACAGATAAGAAGGAAAAGGAGGTGATTAAAGCAATAAGCTGGAAAACGTAGTTCTCTAACCATTGTCCATGGAGAGGTCAGAGAACCCCACTGAACTCAGCTGCTTGTGGATCAAGGTAGTAAGAGTTTTATGCATAGCAGCAGCCTGTTGTGAAAGGCAGATCATGTAGCTCAAGCATTTGATTATCCTCGCCCTTTATGATTTCTGAATAGCAATGCTGTGCATTTCAGTTCATCTGGAAGGCTTTTTGGTGGGAGAGAGAGGACTAGACTTAATGGAGAGGTGGTCTTGGTACTGCTAGGAAACATCAGTAAAACAGGAAGTGGGAAACAATTTTTCTTTTTTTCTTGAGGGCCAAGTATCTTCATGTTCTCAGTTCCTTGGAAATACAAGACTTCTTTAAAAAAAAACCAAAAAACAACCAAACCAGAACAAAGCACAAACAAAAAAACCCTCAAAATGAAACTAAAACCACAGCACCCAAATGAAATGATGCTTCAAAATTCCTGTCATTGCTTCTTGGGCCTTTGCAAGGTATACTGAGCTGCAGGTGCTCAGTTGTTAAAACTCCAGCTCAACCAGATGGCCAGTAGTTCAGGAAGTGAAGGTTCTATGCTAATATGCTAATGGTTAAATTATCGTGACAACTTTGATACTTTTTTCCTGAAGTTGTACTCATGCCCATTATGGATTTGATGTGAAGATAACAAGAAATTACATAGGTGACTAAGGTTAGTTAGTGCAGTATGTTTTTGTTTTAAGGCAGAAGAAATAGTTATAATTCAGTGATATATTTGTTAGTTACAGTGTCTATATATATGTTAGTTATATATATATAAAAACAGGGAAAAAAGCCAAAAAACATTAATCTGAAGAAGTGTATGTTGTTCTGGAGGATTATTCATATCTGAGCGTAAATCATTCTGAAGTAGGAAATGAGACATTTTAAAAATGTATTGCAAAATTTAATTTCTCTCATTCAACTCTGCCTCCCCCAACATTTAAATTCCACGTTTTGATGAGAGGTAAGCGCTTGGAACTGAAATGAAAGCTTGACTGTTCACAATGCTAAGTTTGGATGGATGGCAAATTGTCTGATAGTTCATCCAATAACAAAGGTACCGGCGGTAGAAGTGGGCCTGACAGCCTTCTGGGTCTGTGTGATACCTCTTTTGTTTGGTACAGCTCCTTATCATAACCAAAGCAACTACTTCCTCCATATTCTAAATATGTCTTTGTTGTCTTTGAACTGCTTTCTAACACTGGGTTTTAGACTTTTTGGTGATGATCCCCACCGGATATTCTGATGAAGTACTAAGATGAAAATCTTCTACCCTGCAGCACAGCCAAGTACAGCGTGGTGACATTTCTACCTCGATTCCTGTATGAGCAGATAAGAAAAGCTGCAAATGCATTCTTCCTCTTCATTGCCTTACTGCAGGTATTGTTTTGTTACTTGCCTTGTTTATAAAATGAAATGGTAATGCGGTAAAAGTTATTTCTGTTGTTATGCTTAACTGCAAAACAATTCTTAAACTTAATTTAATAGTAATATTAATGGGGTATGTAGTTGCTAACCGGAACTGGAAGACAGCTTAGAGACTTCTTTCCATGTAGTTTGTAAAGTCAAACCTCTTTTATTCTTAGTAAGTAAAAATAAGTGGTGTCATAAAACATGGAGCTATTGGCTATTATGAGAAAAGAATGTGTGACTTTCTTGTGAGACTTCTGCTTAGTTAGTTCAGATTATCACTGCTTCCATGTGAATTATGTAATTTGTATAATTTTCTTGTAAAGAGAAGAGAAATAGAATAAAAGGCATGTACAACAACAGTATCTTCTAACTTTGTTATTGTTTCTTCAAACCTACTTAAACTGTAGGCTAGTTTGCCCACTGAAATGGGATATCTGTGAGGCACAAATCACACAGTAAATCAGAGAACTTTGTGTTTTCTCTTCTGAGAGCTTTGCATAAAATTCTAAATGTGCCAGAAATTAATTTTAAATACAAATATAAAATAGGTCTCTTTTCCCTCTGTTCACAGCAAATTCCAGATGTCTCTCCAACAGGAAGATATACCACCTTGGTGCCATTGCTATTTATTTTAACAGTTGCTGGCATCAAAGAAATCATAGAAGACTATGTGAGTATGATTGATGAGGATGGGGATGAGTATGATGGGGAAGGCTGTGCTAGAGACCAAATGTCTCAAAAGCTATAAAATGCCATAAAGCCGTGCATCTCGGAAGTCTCTTGAGTCATTGCTTAACAGCAGCAAAATAGTGTTTTGACTTTCAAAGTGCTTGACTTGAATTTCTGTAATAAATACTGAAAATACACTGAAATAAATAAGTATTTTCATTATAGTTGGTGAACAAGAAAACAGTAGAAATCAGGACATTTGTTTCTCCCTCTTCAAGCTTGCTTATTAATGCTTTTATTAGAAAGACAGTGTAGAGTTCTGACAAATATGTGGCCTTTTCAGATGGTCTTGAAAATGGGGGTTGGGGGGAGGCAAGCAACTCAAGGACAGAGAAGACTGTTTTGGGGAAAATCTGCTCTAACTTGTTTATGTACATTACATCAGCACGAGGTCTTTCTGCCTTGCAAAGTACAGATGAGTGAAATAATTTGGATATCAGTCTAAACAACAGCACGTGGAATTTATGCATGTGGATATTTATTTAAATATCATGGTCCTTATTGTTCCTTTTGTTTTTCTTCAATAAAACCCAGCTTTGGAGACTTTTTTTTTACCACCGATAAAGGTTTGAGCCTGACTTCCAACATGGGCGCTTTTACTTTGAAGCTTGTAATTTTACTCTTTATATTCTTTTACAAACCATTTGGATTTTGATGATCTGTGACTTTAAAAAACAAAACAAAAAACCCCATAAAGGCAAAAAGGACCCAATGTATCATCCTGCAGTTTGGTATATTTTTAGCTCTAATTGTTCTTGAATTTGTGATGAAGTGTAATGAGGTGTAATGAAATGTTTTGTTTCCTTACAGAAAAGGCATAAGGCAGACAGTGCAGTGAATAAAAAGAAAACAGTAGGTAAGACTAAACAGTCTTTAAGTATTTAAAATGCAAATAGTGAATGCTTACTTTTGAACAATTCTGTTGCTTTAATGGTCATGGTGGTGAGGAATGCATAGCTTGTGCACTAGGTACTTACCAGTAATTTAGGATTTTACTTTGCTAAAGGTTTCAGACTGATGATTGATGATCTGACACTTAAGGGTGAGGCATTGGGAGGATTACTGGAATTTTTAAGTTCATGTAATTTCAGGGTTGTCCAAAGTTTCGTAGTTCTCAGCTCTTCCAAGAAAACCAAGCAATTTTTTCCTTACCAAACTCCATCCTGATTATTCTAACACGAAACCCAACACCAAAATATCCAGAACTGAAAAAGCCAACAACCCCCTGAAATGTTAAAAGCTGCTGTCAGAAGAATTTAAAGTCGTTTTTGTAAATGCTGCTGCCCTTTAAATATAGTAAGTCTGAGGATTTTTTAACTTTGCTTCCCTGAAGTGTCACTGAAAGAGAATATAACGCTGATATCCACTGAATGCCTACATGTATCCCTAAGGTGTGGACAGTACTTGTAACTGTATGCCTGAAGACATCACTGTCATTTTCTTCACCTCCCTTAACTGAAAACCTGTGCAGAAAATAGGAAGAGCTTGTCAATGGCCATCCTGGGCTAGTCCTGTGCCGTACTCAAGGCAGCTCTGTGTTCCTGTGTTGGACAGCTCCACTTCTGCTCCTCTGTGCAAAAGTGCAGCTGAAATGGGAACACAGGGACTTGAGCTCCAAGAACAGCCCCTTCCTCCCAAGCACAAATACCTGAAGTGTCAAAAAGGTAGAGGGACACTTAAAGGGACATGGGGAAGTGAGCAACTTGCTAGCTGCATGCTTCAGATAGTCCTGCAAACATTATTACTGTTTTTTTCACTGAGTTTGGTGCTTGAAAATTTGGGTTGATCATGAAGGTTGTTTATTAATACACATCTAAAGGCATTGCTATATCAGTTCTCCTAGGTAATGTCTCTACAAGAGTCTGGGAAGATATTTCAAGTGCAAGAACACTGTATTAGTCATAAGCAATTGGCAATAAAGTGGCTGTAGCACAACAGGCCTTGTTATGGGTAATATGAAAGATGGCCCTTTCAGAGGTTGCAGAGGCAGTTATAATTCATTTGTAGGTAGAGAATGTGTAACAACAACAAACACTTCGAGGGAAGTTTGTCACAGTAATTGTGGAGAGACAACCTTAAAGAACACAAGATATTCTAACAGAGCTAAGTGGAACTTAGCACTTGAAAAATTATATGAGTTGATATTTTTTTTTACCTTTGAATACTCTAAATGATTTTTCATTCTGATACTTAAAACTGTATCCTCCTATTTCTTAAGAGGAAGGCTAAAGAGGCTTATTCTTGAGACACGTATTACCACAGTGAAAAGATAACTTAGGTTCAGAGTGGGGTTAAGATGAAATAAATTTAGGTTCTCTGTGTGCCTTTAGCTTGCTCTTATAGCTGAGTGGTGTCTAATCAATGCATTCAGTGTGGAGAGCATTTGAGCTCACTGAGAGGCAGATGCCTGCTGTCTGCTTGGCTGTGTCCTGAACTCCACTGCCTGCAGTGGCTGGTTGCTTACTGCAGCAGCAGTCATGTAGGCTTTGCATTTACCTTGTTTAGCTTTTTAGAGCAGTTGTGTATCTTCAAAGTGCTTTTCCTGTATTAAATTTACCATGGAAAACATCAGTTTGCTTTGCAGAGTGGCTTTGGTATGTAGGAATTAAATTGCCTTTGGAGCAAACTAAAATTGAAGCTCTGCCCCAGGTGAGCACTGAACATTTGCATTAGGAGGTGGAGTGTGTTTAGGCTCTGAGCCAGTGTTTATGTCTTGGATGGCTTCACATGATGTCTGTGATGATGACATCAAATCTAGGGACCAGACTCCATATAGTTCCAAGTGAAGCCCCTGAGCAGTGTATTGCATAGATACAGAGAGCTCAGTAACAATTGTTCTGATGTATTGATCCTCCCATTGTAAAAGAATAAGTAATGAGCATTTAATATTGCATGGGATGAGCTCGAATATTAGACAAGCACAGGGCTAGCAAACTCTGTAAGAAGACTGATGGGAGATGCTTGCCCTTCAGGAGCCTCACTTCAAATGGCCCTGCATGGCTGGATGTGAGTGACAGCATTAAGTCCTGGATCTAGAACTGGGTTTTGGTCTTGGGAAGCCCTAGATAGAAGGTTTATATTGAAACTCTCTTAAGTTGAAGCAGTCTTTTTAGGTACTTGTCCTTTGTTCCTTTAACCAAGTACCTTTTGACAACGAATAATTCATCAATTTTACCCTACTAAAAATATTCTAGAGAAGGCATGTCCTTTTCTGTCCTTTGGAGTACTCCTATAAAATTGGGTTAAACAGAGTAGGAGGTGCAAAATTGCAACCCCAAAACTTCTGAACTGTTCTATGTCTAATGGCAGCTTTCTCTTTAGACTGTGGGATTATGAGTTTAAAAGGAAATAGTTCAGTAATAGAACAGTAAGAAAATAGCTTCAGTAATTTGCTTGGGTATTTAATTCTAATCACTAAATTGATTTCAGTAAGCATTGCAAGTGAAATTGTTTTCTGAAGTAAATTGCCTACCAGACCAAGTCTGTAGCACTTGATGCTGCAAAATACCTTTGTGTGTGGGCATACAACAATGTCAACAGAATGTTTACTGAAACGTCTTCAAAACTTTCTGGTGGAATAGGGAGGTGTCTAAACCATGGCACAGGAGATACTGAATGTTGCAACTCCTCTCTGAAGGTTTGGGTTTTGAGTCAAGGCTGCAGGTATTTGGCTTTCCTCTTGAGATTCTGGATTCAAGCCTTCTAAGTTCTGAGCTTAGCAGAGCTCAATTCAAGAACAGGGTATATGAGGGATGGAAGGGGTGCACCAAAACTGTTCTTCCCCTAAACTGCTGTACTTGTTTGGTTGAAAGCTCAGCTGTTTTTTGACACATCACTGGCAGTACTTCTGTTGCTGCCCATCCATTTTTTGTTCAATAGTTTAGCTCACTGTAGTCCATTCACTACAATATTAAATATCAGGATTCAGTGCTTCAATATGTGTGGCCTGAGAACAGGAGTCAAGAGACAGGTTTCTTCTGCTTCATCTATTCTGACAAGTCTTGCATTCCTGTTTGTGGAGTGGCATATCCTGGGTAGGATGGTCAAGGCTGTATTCAGCAGAATTTTCTTCTGAGAGTGTGGTATTATTTTCAAATTAGCCATATGTGTGAAGTGCATACAGCTGAGAAGATTGTTTGTATTCAAAAGCAGGGGACTGACCTCTTCAACTCTGATCTGTTGCACACTGCACTTTTTAAACACCTTTGAAAACTGGCTGCAGCTGCTTTCAATGAAGGTGAACTTGCTGTGCTTGGACCTGGACTGGACTGGGTTATTCAGCAGTAATTGGGCATATTTGACCTTACTGTTTCGGCTGGAGTAGTATTAAGTAAGTGTAGAATCACCTAGAGGAGGTGCTTGGGTGGAAAGGCAGGCTGCAGGGTAAATGACTAATGAGTGTGTTGAGATGGCAGTGTAGAACTGCAGCCCTACAGAAACCGAGGTCTGTTTTGGTACCTTTTCTTTTTCTTGTTTCAATGTGAACTTCAGCAGTAACGATTCTCCTTTCAAAGCTGATTGTTGCTTTTCGGTAGGGCTTTGAGCCTGCTTGGCAATTAAGACTCAGATTTATATGGACCATGGGTAATGGTAGTGAAGTTGCATGTGCCGGAGTCAAAATATTATGAATAAAATGCAACGCAAAAGATGAGAAGTGAAAATTCTGTGGTAAATCAGACACAGAGTGAAGGTGCTTCCTCATACTGATTGGCAGTGGGCAGTAATGCCTTCTGTTTTAAGGAAGGTCATTTCCCAAACAGGAAACAATGCTGCCCATCTGCATGTTAGTATGAAGTGATGCCATGAAGAAATCAGGCCACCAACTGTTGTCTGGCAGGTGATAAAAATTATATAAATATGAAGGGCAGATTCTTCCTCTTTCTTGTATTCACATGCCCAGAGCTGTGAAAAAAAGAAGTTTCAGCTTCTGAAAAATACATTTCTGATTTTTTGTTGGTTCCTATTGTGTTTGCTACTGCTGATACAGTTGTTTTGAAATTTGTCTCAATTATGGCTGTTTATTCTGTAATCTAACTTTAAGCTTTCTTTCCAGTTCTAAGAAATGGGATGTGGCAGAGCATTATGTGGAAAGAGGTAAATAAAACGTGAGGATGGGAGGGAGGGAAAGCAAGTGTTCAAGAATTACTCTTGCCAGAATTAATTAGGAGGCTTAGAATTAATGTATACTACATGAGAGTTCTCTGTCACTTGGGGTGGGGGGTGGGAAGGAACCTTTCTGTTCCAGTAGTCAAAATTGCCCTGAGCAAGGCACCTGTGTACCCATTTTTAAATCCTGGTACTGTGTTACAGTCAAATGCTAATGGACTGTTGTGTTTTTCCTCGTGCAGTTAATAGGTAAACTGTGAACGGTATTTTGGTTTTTAGTCTGCCTAGAAGAGTAATTTTCACTGCAATGCTGTACCTCCCCTGCAAGTCTAACAGAGACTTACTTTGCTGCCTGTGCTAGAAAGTCCTTGGGCTTTGAGACTAATTAGTAAGCTGCTTGCTCAAGTAAGAAACACAAGCCCTGCTGCTACCTGAGGCACTTGGGACCCGTGTTCTGTGAGGCCCTTGGCCAGGGTCTGGTGAGCTTTATTTCTAATACCTGGAAGTTGCTGAAATGCCTTTGGATGTATCGATCTAGTTGTGGCTCTTAGTGCCTTTTAAAGGATAAAATTAGCTCTCTTATCTAGCAATTGAGGAAAAAGTGCACCCTTTTAAAACCTCTGAGGCATGAGATCAGTCTCAAGACACCTAAAAGCAATCCGGCTGAAGTGTTAGGCTATAGTAGATGCTGAAGATTGCCAGGGATTCAGATGGCTAATGTTGGTTCCTGTTTATGCTGTTCTAAGTCCTATTTTTGTAGAAAGGACAGTGAATTGAAAGTTTAAGGTCGAGCCTGGAAACTGGGTTTTTTATACCCTTAGGCACTTCTTGAATTGACCTGTGTCTGTAACTGCGTGTTGTCCAGGCTTTTGTTGTTGAGGAGTAACAGTTCTGTATTATCCACCTTGATCGCTTTTAGGCAGGCTTCTGACATTTTTTCTTTTTTTTTTTTTTTTGTGCTGAAAGTGGTAGGGAATTTATTTTTAGTTGTATCTGAGTAAAACTAATGAATCTGCTTGTTCAAACGTACCATCTGTTTCCATTTTTATAAATTAATATCTTGAAAGTGTTTTAAGCCCATTTCAGACTCTCAGTGCTGCATTGGCATTAAGCAGCCTCATGCTTATTGGGCAAACCTGGTTTACTGTTTTGAGAGTGCTGCTTGACTCTTTTGAGAATGAAAGTCCCATGCATGTGTGACTAACTCAAGGTGCTGATAAATCTTAGCCCTGTGTAGGAGGAGACAAGTATTCCAGAATTCTGCATATCTCAGTCAGGGAAGGACAGGATTATATGATGGATCCATAGAGATGATACTATTTGCTAGTGACTAGTACAAGCAGTGCATCTAAGGGGAATTAAGGGAAAATGATAGTGATGATTGGGTAGGTAAATAATACAGATAAGGAATAGAAGAAAACTCTTGATACTTAATAAAAGTAAAGTTAAAGATAACCTTTTTACTAGGGGAAAAAAAAGTAAGACTAAAGAAAACCCCTGAATTTGGGTAATGGCAGAACTATAGAAAAAAAAGTAATTTTTACTAAATATAAGCCACAGAAGTTCACAATTTCTAATTGAGTATATCTACCTTTTTTTCTCTCTAGAATTGTTTACTTTGCATTCAGAAAAGGGAAGGGTTTGATATTTTCGAACTTGCAGTGAAAAATACTCTGACTTTCAGAAACACTGTCTCTAGCTGTTCTGTGCATGATGCTGTTCTTCTGACTGGATGAAAGAAAATAACAAACTAACATTCCAGACAAGCGAACTGTTTGTTTTTCTCTTCCATGCTACTGTACTCCTGACCACCACAGGTAGCAGTAGGCGATATTGTGAAGGTCACCAATGGGCAGCATCTTCCAGCAGACATGATCATAATATCTACCAGGTATCCTGAATGGGCGTGGAAGTGATGTGTCTGATGAACTGAGGTGCAGAGGACTTGAATCTCTGTATTTGCTATTAATAAAACCAGGCATCAGATAGCACTAATTCTATTCCACATCTAAAATCAAATTTCAGCAATGACAAAACATGGCTTTACTAGGCTTTGATTCATGTATCATTGTAGATAGGCTCTTCTAAAATGAGGCGTTTTCAAGACTTCACTTTATGAATTGCAGGTACATAATACTCTGTATTGATGAGTTTGTTGGAAGACCGAAAGTGTTTTACCCGAGCTTTGTGCAGTCAGTGGTTCTATGGCCTTCTGAGAATCCCTCCACATAAATAAGGAAGCTTAAGTTTTCTTCCAATTATTTCCACCGAGTATTCAGCATATTTTGCTGCGCTCCCCCAGGAAGATTTCTCTTTCAAATAGTAAATCCGAAAGGCTAGCTCTGTTGGCATCAAACAACAAAAGAGCTTTTGGACTTCATTTGTTCACTACTTCTCTTGGATACAGCACACGTATGGCCCATCTCTAGCATAGTAGCAACAGTAACCTGTTGAGTCCATCTTGGTTTAGTTTCAAGTATGGGACAACTTCCTGTTGCCCCCAGGACACATTTGGCCTTCTTGGCTGCCAGGGCACTACGGACTGATGTTGAACTTGCCATTGACCAGGACCCTCAGGTCCCTTTCCATGGGACTGCTCTCCCTCATCCCATTCTCCAGTCTGTACGCACATCCAGGGTTGCCTTGTCCCAGGTGGAGAATCCAGCACTTGCCTTTGTTAAACTTCATATGGTTGGTGGTTGCCCAGCCCTCTCATTTGTCGAGGTCTCATAGTTCCTAAAAGCATTTGAGTGGTACTTGGCTGCTAGTCTAGGTTCTAGATTGTGTAGAGCAACTTGAGGCTGAATCAAGACCACAGTTTGCTTAGACTGATGAGGTTTAAACAAGAGACAACAGCACAGCTCCTGTTCTTAAACGTGCTTTAAGCATGTTTGGCTCTAATAACCAGACCTTACAACACCTCTGTAATTCCCTCCTGTGTGTGTGCTTTTCAACAGTGACTGCACACTGCTCTGGTCTCAGGGTTTCAGTTCTCTTACATGATCCAACTTTTAAGGGAACTTGTTTTTTTCATGCTCCTGTATTTGCTGCTCCATCCTTCTTGTCTGCTGTTTCTGGGAGGTTTTATTTTTTTCCAAGCTATATGCAGAAGCTCAGTCTTTTTTGAATTACCACATGATGAAGGATAGAGGTACCTTCATTCCGTGGTATACAGTATTGTATTTTTCAAAACAAGCCCCAAACCTTAAATAAACGATTGTCAACTTAATATGCAGTTAGACTGAACTTGGACATCAATAATTTTCTGATTCAGCATTGAAGAATATTTTACTTAAGAACTTCTCTAATGTATTATACTAAAAACCCTTTCTGACTTATTTCTTAACTGTGTGGGCCAGCTTTTTGTTCTACATTATTCTACTAACCTGCTGTCTTTGATAACCACATAATAATTAGAGAATTTAACCCAAAGCATGGTGATTTGGGAGAAGCTTTGCTTGAAATAAATAGCAATTTCTTTGGCAGTTCTGCTTTATAATTGGTATTATCTCCGTGATTCCTTTAAATGTCAATACTAAATGTCCTCAGTTCACCAGAAAGCTCTGCATGTTCTGAAGAGGGTGGGTTCTTTTGCTTGTATATGGTGATTTTCTGTGTCTGAGATGATTGTCAGAGCTAAAATCGACAGTTGTTTTTATCTTGACTCTCTTTTCCTGTACAGCAAAAAGGTGACATCAGATTTTACATAAAGAATGAATTAACATGAGGGAAAAATATTTTAATTCAAACACAGCTTTGCATGGAAACACGTCCACATTTCTCATTTCCACAGTTCATACCATTTCTGTGGAAATTAGAGGAATTTTATTGCAGAAGGTCTCCTTCCTGAGCTAAGCACTCCTATTGTAGTAGATAAGGTGTTCGACAGAGGTAAAATTGGAATCAAGCTGGACTCTAATCAGTGTCTTTCTTGGGTTCAGATTCAAATTGCTTATGTAGGAGGGGACAAAGAATAGACTCAACCATTTTTTCTTTTCAAAGCAAAACTAATTGGAGAGAATAATCTAGCTTCTTACTGTGTTATAAATGTACCTGTCCATTTCCTAATTATTGTTTTCCTAAGGAGCCTTTATTACTGACTGTTCTGTTGATTGAGTACATTTGCTGTTAGAACAATTTGTTACTTCGGAAAAAAACTAGCCATTTATCAAGAGTATGAGAAGTGATATGCTGAAGAAGCACTTGCTTGAGTCCGGGTGGGAAACTGATATTCCTTAGCAGCCTGAGAAGACAGTGGGCAGAAAAATCATTTTAGTGGTGCCATACAGAGGTTTTGAATCTTGAGTGGCATGTCAGGAAAAGATCTGGTAAAAGTACCCTTCCTTATCACAGGTGCCACCTATGCAGAGCTCCTCTGTTAGATATAAATAAGAGCTTGACTAGTAGAAAGTTCAGTTCTAGGAGGAAGATTTTTGTCCCTATTGGTAAGGGCAGAAGCACATCTGGAAGATGCAGGGTACAGCCCTCAATCCTAACGAACCTTTTTCTCGTGCTTGAAAAAAGCTGTTTAGCAGTAACTTCGGATGTCCTTCCCTTATTAAGGGCACCTTGCAGACATGATTTTGTGTGTTCAGTTCACAGACAAAATTCAATAGCAGAGAGCATTGCTGTCTTCATCCAAACATATCCCCTTTTTATACTGTTCAATGTTTGCTCTTTCATCCATAGCTCTTACAATCCATTAAATTGCTTCCAATTGCAATTCAAATTAATCCACTTTAGGCATCTAAGTTTATAATGACTTGTTAAATTCTTACTGATTTTTCATTTAGACTTGTCTTTCTCTTTAGTTTGTTGTATGACCATATCCAAAGACATCTCTGTTAAATATGTACTTTCAGCTTTCATGGTTGTATACCACCAGTATGGTTTTCTGTCTTCTGCAGTGCGTTGAAGAAGTCTGTGGTGGACTATATTAGTGTAAAAGTAGTGTACAAAAAAGTACTGAGTTTTAATATTGAAAATCTTACACTCCTTACAGTGAACCACAAGCCATGTGCTATATTGAAACAGCTAATCTCGATGGGGAGACGAATCTTAAAATACGACAGGTAAAACAAACTGAATTTAATATTTTTTTTCATTTCTGTATTTGGTATGAGTTTTGAAGCAGCATCTAGCTTGCATGGCAACAATACAAGTGCTTTTTTTTTGTTGTTTTTTTAAAAAGCATCTTTCTTCAAGTGGCTGTAATTTGCCTTTTCAACAGATAAAAACCCAAGCAGTAATGCATCATGTGCAAGTGTAAGGAACTAACCTGGAGCCAGGATTTTAAGCCTGGAGAGACAAGTCAAACAGACCTTGGATGTGTTTTGCTGAAGGTTTAGTTAGTGGAATTTAAGTGCTGTACATAAAAAAATATCAGCTATGCTTGTGATGAGAGTTGCAGTGTCTCCTGTCACAAGTACTATTTTATGAGCATTATGCAGAGGCAGAAGCTGAAAAGGATCTTTATAAGTTGATTTGTTATCTCTGTGGTAAGCAGAAGAATTTATTTGGATCTTTCTAGTTTTGTTAAAGAAGTACCATTGCTTATAGTGTTTAGAAATAGTTAAGAATCTTTAGCTTCTTTCATTAAAAAAAAGTATTTAGATTAGGATTTTGAAACACAGATAATTTGTTTTTAAAAAGCTACGCTTGGTTCTTCTTTACTAAATTTGTAGAATCATGATTTGCTGTTCCAGATCAGGCTAAGTCAGGTCTTGAGCTCTTGTAAGATTTTATTTGCTTCAGGACATGCTTAAAATACAAAAATACAGCCTTGCTCTGGCCTGCAGTGCTGCAGTCAAATTCTGGCAAAGGAAACATGAAATAGATTCCTCTTTTAATAGAAGGGCAGTGGAGTGCTGTGCATGTGCTCGGATGCAGAGTACCAATACTTTACGTTGCAGTTACGTGACAGGCTGATCACTGACCTTGAGCAGGATCAGAGCATATTTGCTACGGTGGCCCAAGAGAGATTACACTTAAGAATGACCATATTTAGCAGCCATAACACATCAGTGCAGCTATACTTGGAGAAAAAAGCCAGGCTTGTTTATACTGCTTTTCTCCTACTTCCTCCTGCACGTATCCAACTTCGTGTTTTGTGGATGTTACTTTGCTCTTGGTTCAAGAGAGATCATGTGGGTAATGTAAATATCTGTGTAGAGAGTTTCAGTCTTGTTAGTAGGTTCCTATGTGTCCATAATGGGTCTTCCTTGCAGGAAAGAGGTATTGAATATCAAATTAAAAAAGAGAACACCAAAACCTAACGAAAACCAACCCAAAAAAAGCAATTAAAAAAAAAAAAAACCACCAAAGCAAAACAGGACCCTGACTAATAAACCTCTACTATATTTTGGTTCATAGATGTTAAAGGGAAGCACCATTTTCCTAGGTTGCCTTCTAATAGCAGTTCTTGTCAAGAATCTCCTTTGAATTGTTCTATGCAGGGTTTGTCTCAAACTGCTAGTCTCCAGTCCAGGGAAGAATTGATGAAAGTGTCTGGGAGGATAGAATGTGAAGGACCCAACCGCCATCTCTATGACTTCACTGGAAACTTGCGCTTAGACGGTCAAAGGTATTGACAAGAACGCCATGAATTCATTTGGTTAGGAAAAATGTTTCCTCTGTTCTTTTAGTCTGTAACTCAGAGCACATGCATGTTTTTGCTGGGGAAGAGGAGGGTAATAATTAATATTTATTAATCAGAGCATCTGCCAGTATAAGATAACACAGTTCTGTCTTCGTATGGAGCCTTCTGCTTGTTATGGGAGTATTGATTTCTTTGTAATTAATGGTGATATTTTGATAAAAGGTATATCTAAAGAGAAGGACTCAAGGAAATGGTTGGGGTTTTTAGGACCTTCTTGTTACACAAGATACACAGAGGAAATGGAAACCTTTCCCTTTCAACAAGAGCCAAAGGCTGCACCAAGGTCAGGTTTGTAGAGAAAAGTGATCCCAGAACCTGGAGGCTTTGTCAGTGCATGTTCGATTTCTACAACTCTTGAAAGAAAAGTATGTCGTTTTAGTACTCAAATTCAGATTGTGACAAGTTGGTAGGAGCATACATGTTTTATTTGGCTGTACCTATTTTCCTTCACCAAACGTATATTCCTTGGGCAGCTCGGTGCAAGAACAGCAGATGATCACTTGCATCCCACTTGGAAGTCATGTGGTTGATACAGGCTTTCTCAAATGCTTGTTTAATAGTGTATATGATGCAGTGTGCTTGAAATGGATGGTCTCTTTGCAAGTTCGATGCTTCTCTGTCCTTGATGTGAGAGAGAGTGTACTAGCCAAGGTCAAGTGCAGAATAAGCTTATTTATGGCTGCCACATAATTTCTCAAGTCCTGGATAACTGGAGCAGCTTTTCCCTGCTGTGTTTTAGCAGGAATTAGACTTACAGAGGTTTCAGTGCTTTCTTCAGTTGTGTGAACAAACTAAGCTCATTATATTGCTATTACATTCTTCTCATTGTTTGGGGTTGTTTTTATTATTAACTGGGGAGCAAGGCTGGGAGTAGAACTATCTTCTTTAAAGTGTTACCAAGAACTGCAAGATCCATGGACTTCTTCTTTTGCAGCCCAGTTCCTGTTGGTCCAGACCAGATCTTGCTGAGAGGTGCACAACTGAGAAACACTCAGTGGGTCTTGGGTATTGTTGTGTATACAGGACATGATACAAAACTCATGCAGGTAAAGGTTTTAAGGGAATTAAGGGTATGTTTTGATAGAAGTTGGTCATATTTCCTGTATTCTCATTGTTATTGACTTGATTTTATGAAACAGTTTGACTCATTATGGTTCTTTAAGTCTTGGAGGCCTTGAGGAATAGAAGGGTCCATTGTACTCCAGTTTGCATCTGCACATGTGCAAACACACACTGAAGTGAAAGCAGTTCAATATGTAAGGAGAACTAACTTTCATCCTAATTTATCTGCTAGCTGGATGACATTTAAAACTGAGGCTTAACAACTGGGGATATAGTAATAATCATGGAGATAATACAGGACTGTTGTCTTAATCTAATTGCCTTAATGTCAGGGAGTGCCTGGTGAGACCAGCAACATGTATATGTTGATCACTGCTGCTGACCATCAGTGGAATGGACAGCAGGTGTTCTTAATGGACTCTGAAAGTAAAGACTGGGTTTGCTTCTGCGTTTTTATCTTGTAAAAGCCATTGTCATCTTCTTTCTCTATCTTCTTTCTCTTTTTTTTTTTCCCCTTGCTGCTGTTCAGAATTCAACCAAAGCACCTCTGAAGAGATCAAACGTGGAGAAAGTGACCAACATGCAGATCCTGGTTTTGTTCTGTATTCTCCTGGTAATGGCCCTTGTGAGTTCTGTAGGTGCCTTATTATGGAACAGAACACACGGCGAAGTTGTCTGGTACCTTGGCTCCAACAGTGAGTATGCAGGCACTGAGCCAGTGATGTATCAGACTGCAGGGGCAGCCAGGCTCTTCACTGAATTAATGCATAAAATAAGAAATAAAAAACCCAAAAACCCCACATCTTGCTAGTTTTTTGATGACCTAATGTTTTCTTTTTTTTTGAGAGTAGGCTAACATAAGTGAGCTTCCCAGTGAGGCTTCTAAAGGTTAGGTAAATATCACTGGGCTAGCACCCAAGGAGCAGGGCAGAAACAGAAGAGGGGAAAGAGTTACCCTTGGATATCTGGTGTTCACTTCTTTCATCTCTGTAGAGATACCATACATAAATTTTTTCTCAGGAGGGGTCATGTACTGCAGCCTTATATGTGACTGACTGTATTTGACTGCAGAATGGGGAGTATCAGTCTGATGCTGACTTCAGCTTTATGTTTATATACAGATGCAAAAGATTTCTCTTGACTTATTTCAGTTAGAAATGCTGATCTGCTCTTTTAGAGAAAATTGAAATGCTAAATGTCAAAATTCTTATTTATTGGGTAAAGTTTCTGTCTTTAGCTTCTCTTACCTTGTGAGAAAACTGATCTCTTAGCATAGTTATTTGAAGGGTTTTATTTGATTTTTCTTAGTCCTTGAATTTATTAGTTCATTATCAAAGATGGACATGAACAATGAAATACTCCCCAGCAGACTTTTGAGGAGGTTACATTAGCTATAAAATGTGGTGTTAAAAGCATTTTGAGATGCAGGTCTTAAAGCAGTTATCACAAACTGCAAATGGCTTGTCTGCTGATGATGCAAAACAGATGGCAAGCGTATCTTCTGCAGTTTAAGAATTGTAGTTGTGGTAGTAATGAAAAAACATCACATAGGAAAAGCATGGAAATGCCCCATATTTGACTCTGGGTTTTGTTAGTTGTAATGTCTTCTTGTAGCGGTGTCAGCAACTTTCAGAAGTTCTTGCCTGCTCTCCCCTTGTTTTTTAATGAGTAAGTTGAAATTTGTGCCTTCCAATGACAGAAGTAGTACTGGAAAAGATGAATGAAATTAACTCTTGAACTTGCAATATAAAACAGGTGCAACTTGCAGTAGACTAAGATGACATTATAGTCTGTGTAGATGCCTTTCTGTAAATTTAAAGCACAGTTTCTCTACCTTCTCTAACTGCCACACACAGGAAAGACTTTTTCAGGTTCAACAGGTAGATGTTAAATTTTGGTTAAATGTCTCATCTCTGTAAAAATTGTATTGGAAAATGTTCCAATACCAAGCATGCTTCTGTTTTCTGTAAACTTATCAAAGATATGGAATTAGGGTGTACTCATACTTTGAGGTGCCTTTGTCCAAACTCTGATCTTCACTAGGCTTCAGCAATTTTCTCTGGATTCTATCTCTTCCTAGTTTGCTCCCCTGACTTCTAATTAACTTGTGATGCTGAAAACCCTTCGTTATGAACTCTGACCCTGTTGTGCTGGGTGTTCTGTGTGCTGACTGAAGTGCCTCTCTAAGTTTCTAGGGAAGTGGAGAGCATACAAATGTGGAGACTTTGATTGTAAAGAGACTGTGGGCAGCACTGTGACCAGAAGCCTTCATCCTGTGCCTCTGCTGAGACTTGTACCTTCCTGCTGGCTGTCTATAAATGCTCCCCCTTCCCTTTAGGACCAGTTGTGATGGTGGACTTATTTGGGCAAGTTGCCCAGTGTTGTCACCATTAATAACAACTTCTTTGCTTAAGCAGGGTGCCTTAGTTTATATACTAGGCAAGTATTTCACTCAACTTGTTCTCATCAATTTCTTTAGTAAGGGTAAATCCTCAATTTTGACAATGATGACAGATTTTAGAACTAATTTCAGTGTTTATTTTTTGCTACCTAACTCCACTGAGCCAAGTAGGCACTTTCTGAAAGATGGTTATATTACTAGTGACATTGGGGACTCTTAATTGGGCAGTTGACACACTAGATAAATGTCTAAATTGGGTTATAGTGGGCAATATTGTACTTCTCACCATCTGTCTAGCGAAAGTTGTTCAGAAAGTGTTCTGTTCTTTTATATATAGCCTCACCAACCTTGCCCTTCTTCACCTGATATAAAATGCATGTGTTCTGTGGGTGTTTTATCTACCTTCTATTGAAATCAATATTAAAATGGCCCTTACACTAGACATCAACACAGTAGCTTATTATTTTAGCTTTGCTAAATCTGATTAGGTGAATTGCGTAAAGATGATGGCCCCTATACCACTCAGACTTGCTAATGTCCTGTGTCTTTTGATCCACAGAAATGCTGTCTGTCAACTTTGGATACAATCTGCTGACGTTTATAATCTTGTACAACAACCTTATTCCAATCAGCCTTCTGGTGACATTGGAAGTTGTCAAGTTTACTCAGGCTCTTTTTATAAATTGGGTAAGTAGCAAGAGTGAATGTATCTCAGTTCTGGATGTTGACATTTAAAATAAACCCACTTAACATCTTAGCAAGATTTTCTAATTACTTTTCTGATGCAACTTCTGGGAAAGGCAGGGGGAAACTCAGGTTTTATTCTATATCAGTTTTGTATTTCACAGGAAATTAAAAGATCTAGTCACAGGAAGGTCCCCTGTGCAAATGATCACTTGTATTTTAGGCTTTTAGGATGAGAAGGATGCCTCAGCTCTTGGTTGAAGGAGGTCTCTCTTGGCTGACTCACAATCAGTAGTTATCTTTTGAAAACTCTTTGGTATCTTATAGCTTCTCTGAGACACAGCAAAGGGCAAGACTAGACTTGTTTGAAGGTGTGGGGTTTTTTTTTGTTGTTGTTGTTTTCGTTGGTCTTTTGGTTTGTGTTTTGCTTTTACATCCTGGGGCTGGCCTTAATGTCACCTCTGGAACGGACCATAATGTTTTTGTAAGAAGAGAAGTTGATGCTGCCTCACACAACCAAACAGTGATCCCTCTGTTCAGGGGAGCTTTGACTTCAAAATGTCTTTCTCAATCTGTGGGTCAAAAATCAAGTAGTGATGGCTCTCAAGCTGGACAAAATCAAGAGGAAGAGCTTTTGTTGGTATGCATTAATCCTTGGACTTTGAGTAATGTAGTAGGTTCCTATGAAACACGTGTAAGCAAAGTTTAATAGGTCTGTTCCTTGAGCTGCTTGTAATGTAGTAGATATGCATATCAGAGAAGTTGCTTTGGTTTGTGTAGCAGCTGTTTCTTTGTAGTAACAGAAGTTTATTTCATGGAGCCATTAAAATTGTCTCTCACAGATGTGGCTAGAGCAACTGATTGTTGTAACTGACCACTTATGATTAGCATGACTAATGCATGAACTTCTTTCTACTGTGCTAAGTTTGCATTTTTTTCTTTGCATCTTTAGTTGCACCTTTAGTTTATTAACTACCTATAGTTGAATCTGTCTTTTCTCATGTCCCTGTAGGATGGAGGTATACTTTGGAAAGGAGCCACCCATATTCATCCTGGGATGATGTTTGTCTTAAGCATTCAGAATGCCTGCTCATAGCATTAAGACAGTCAAGCTGAGTTGGAGCTAACTGAAAGAAGAACAGAGACTTTAGTGTTTAATTTGCATAACATGATTCTTAATTTTGCTCTCATTTCAGGACATAGATATGTATTACCCTGAAACAGATACACCTGCAATGGCCAGAACCTCAAACCTTAATGAGGAACTTGGACAGGTAAGATAACATTTCCTGAAATGTCATGATTGTGATATACTCTTTCAAGAGTGAAGGTATGAGAGCACGATGTACAAGATTTGTACAAGATGTGCAAATCAGCTTTATTTTGTTGCTCTGTGGCTCTGGTTAATGAGATATTTTTATTTTCTCTAGTCTGAGTCTTACAAGTGAAATAATGAGATCACAGGATTAAACATCACGTCATATAGGCAGTTTTATGTTTGGGAATTGAAACTATTTTTTATGTTTGCTCTAAACTTTATTTTCAAAGGTGTTGACGAGATACTCTGTGGTTTTGGCTGTCTATACTAGAACAGAGCATACAGGGCTAGACTATTATTAGTTTTTGATGTTTCTGACTACTTCACAGGAGATGCAACTAAAAAAATGCAGTTGCATTCCTAATTTAGATATTGTGTTCCTTCAAGCATTTCTATTTTCCTTTCAGATAAAGATAACTGTGTATTAACTTCTAGTTGTAGGTTGGTTTATTCTGGAAATAACATTTCTTCAAACTGGAAGGGCTTCCCAAAACAAACTTACTGGATAATATGACTTTGCTGTTGGAATTTTGTAATACTGTTGAGAAATTGTAGCTTTTTTCTTTGACCATCAAGGTTATAAGTCTGTAACTGAACTACATGAACTTGGTAACAGGCGTGAATTTAGTAATGGAGACAACATTTATGTATTTAAAATACATAATAATATCCTGCTCAGTAGGGAGGTAGTCAATATTGTTCCTGCTTAATCTGATCGGTATTTTTCTTATGAATGCTGAAATTTGATTTCTGTTCAAATCACTTTGATGTGAAGTTATCAACCTCCAAATTATGGTGTTATTTTTGCTTGAAGTAAAGGATGTGTGGCATAATGTATGTTGGTGGCCCATATGTTATTTTCAGGAATGGCTTACTAGTGATTCTGTGTAACTAGATGTAATTTTTTGATTCTTTAATTGAATTACATGTTCACAGGTGCCCTTGATATTTTTGTTTTATGGTGAAATTATTAATGACTTAAAATTCCTCAGAAGTGTGGGGACCCACTTGGACTTCTGGCTTGTAATGGCTCAATTTCCAGTGCTGTATTCAGTAGCAGTAAAGTGCACATCTAAAGGATCAACTTACAAATATTGTAGTGCACTGTCTTGAGCTGAATGGCAATTATTGAGGAAAAGCTTCTTTTAACTCTAGTCAAATTATTTTGGTCTTTGAGTTGTGTAACTCTTTCATGTTATCACCATCCTTTCCTGGTTGTCTTACCTCGTGCAGAGGTACAACTGTGGTGTCATTAACTTGCAATTAGTTTTGGCCTGTTGTGGCCCTTTGAAGATGGGAATTTTGAATCTGCTAATGCTCCAAGAAGTTGCTTTGATGGAGTTGCCTCTAAGTTCTACCTTAAAATCACTGTTTCCATTAAACGGTTATTACTTTGGACTGTGACACAGAGCTGACTGTGGCTGTGCGTTGTGTACTTTAGGACTGCTCATGGGTGGACATCAGAAAAAGCAGCTTTTGTTTGCCTGCAGAGTACCAGGTGGACTTACTCTAGCATATTCTGTGCTTATAGGTAGGGGGGAAAAAAAATCCCCAAACATTCCTGGTGATCTTCAGTGTGTAAAATTCCAGTGAGCCTTCCACAATCCTAAGAGTCTTTGTTTTCATTTCTAGTCACTCTTTGAGATTAGTACAGTTGAAAGATTTGGTAAATGTCCAAGTAGCACAACCAAGTACATCTGTAGTGACCTCACTAGAGCCTTGGCAATTGATACTTACTATTTGAGCCTTTCCTCATTCAGAGATAAAGAATTAATGCAATTGAATAATTTGCCTGATTTTTTGTTCTGTAGACTTGGTAGACAAATCAAGCTGTAATAAGCCTGCATTGGCCAAAATTGTGACATTTGAGCAATATGTCTCTGAGTATCTTCCTGTTTTCTACTTTGAGTTTTATTGCTATGCAAGTTGAAAATCAGACTTGTTTTTCCCTTCCAGGTAAAATACCTGTTTTCTGATAAAACAGGTACTCTAACATGCAATATAATGAACTTTAAGAAATGCAGTATTGCTGGAGTGACATATGGGTAGGTATGACTTTTAAAAAAACTCTGTAGCTTAATGCGTGCTTAGTACTGGTACACAATTTTATATTGAAAAAGGATTAGAACATTCTGTTCTTCAATTTATATTCTAGCATATTTTGTGGTCTCAATTAGTAGTTTTCATTTTCCTGTCCTGCAGCACAAATTATGATAGTCAAACCTGGGGAGTACTTCACATGGAGCAAAGAAACTTGCTTCCTAACTTACCTGATCATGATTTAAACAAAACCAAAAGTGCTAAATAAGCTCTGGCCTTTCAAGAGGGAAGAAGTTGCAGCCCAAGGGTAGCAATTATCAGTCATATTTCTGTGACTTGAGAAGAACCAGAATTTTGTTAGAACAGTGTAGTTGTAGTTATAGAGCTTAATATTCCTTGCACAAGAGGGATACCTGCTTACTGGTTTTATTCTGTTCTGTGAAAAGGATCCCTTTGAGTCACCTACATCTTTGTATTTGCTTCATGTTAAATGGGTAGTCTTAAGATCTCAGTGTAAGTTAACCTTTGAGTTTCATGTTAGCTAAATTAGATATCTCAAAAGGCAGAAAATTTGATTCAAATGTATGAACAGCTGAACCTATGGTTCCAGCATATGTTTTTGTGGGATGACTCATTGATCTTCGCCTTCTACCTATTTTTTTTTTTGCTCCTAAAGTGGAATAAATGTTCTTTTTTCCTTTTTCTGCTCCTCAGTCACTTTCCTGAGTTGGAAAGAGAACGTTCATCAGAAGACTTCAGGTAAATACATTCCATGTTTATGTTCTGTATAGCAGAGTGGGTACAGTCTATATAAAGATTGCTTCCCAATTTGGGACTGGAAGAATTCCAAGGGAGGAATGCATTTGAGTAAAATGGTCTTCCATTTGGGAAGCCTAATGCAGAGCTGGTGGGTGGTGATGGATCTACTCTTCTGCACAGAGATTTCATATGTGAGGGGGGTGAGGAATAGGCAGTGGCTGGGGTGGCTGGGATGCTAATGCAGTGCTTATTATAATTGCAGACAGTCAAGTTCAAAACTAAAATTAACCTACTTTGCAGGAACCTTACACCTAGCCAGAGACTGAATGTTGCTCTTTGTGGTCACTGAGTTCAGGCCTGAGGAGAATGAGAAGAAAAGGGACTTATTTATTAAAATGCTATGTTTTAGCAATTAAACTGGGAGACAGCTTGATATGTAGGCCTATCATGTCCAGAGAATCCTGCTTGTTTTTATTGGGAACTTTAATGAATAGAGGTGATGAGTCTGTCCCATTCCACAGAAACTAATTAAGACCCAGAAGTGTTACAAGGTATCAGTGAAACATGTTGATATTGGGAAGGAGGGAAGAGCCAGGGAGGGCTGACATGAATTTGAATGGCAAATAGAGGGAGGAAGTTAATTCCCACCCAAGAAACAAGTCAACACTGAATGCTGTTAGAAAAGTACTTGGTGATGAGCTAAGCTGGGCTTCTCCACTGGTCCAGCTCATTATTATGATCTTAGGAAGATGTCTTAGGAAGGTGATAAAATGATGTTTCTTCTGCTGAGAGGTAATTTCTGTGGATCCCTCTTTTCTTCCAATATATTGCTGTTTCCTTCATTGTTGTTTTTTCTTTCCTTGTACCTTTCTTTTCTATTCAGCTCTGTGGAAGTTTTTTCTAGGTACTTACTTGGAGTACTCAGACTTAAAATCCTCCAGGGGTCAGCTTGAAGCAGAATGCTTTGACTAGGGAGGGAACTTAGATCGACGTTCAATATCCCTATTTCATGAGCAAGCCACCCTGAAATCCATTTATCTTAAATACGCTTAAAAACTGCTGTTGCCACATCTGTCCCGGGAGCTGCATTGACACTTGAATCTTCTGAAATACACTGTCAACCATGACCATTTTGAGTTTCTTGCTGGTGTTCATTTTCAGCACTTGCTGCATTACTCATATGATCTTTTCATAATGCTTTCAAGGACACTGGAGTCTTACTTTGCCAATCTTAGTACTTCATCTAGTTTCTTGGGAAGCAAATTTAAAAAGCAATGTTGCCACTTGTTTGAATATGCTTGGTTTGTTCTGCAGCCAGCTACCTCCTTCCACCAGTGAATCGTGTGAATTTGATGACCCAAGACTGCTGCAAAACATTGAAAATGATCATGTAAGTCTGCTCTTTGAATATCACGCCTCTTAAATGCCCTATTCTAGGCTTGTCTGGAATTGAATGCTGAACAAATCTATTTGTGTGATTAAGTCTGCTCTCTGAGTGTGTCATGCAAGCACAGAGGGGGTAAATTGGAATCAAAATAGCTCCCTCCAACGCCTTTCTGCCCACTTGTCTTACAATTGAATTAAAGAAGCAACGGCATTGATACGGATTCTAGCTACCTCTAAGGCAGCTTCATATATTCTGTTGTATATGGAAGATAATGCTTTTGTAGCAAGTTATGATAGAAATTAAAATCCTTTAAAAGAAAAACTACTTGGAGTGTTGAACATCTGTACCATTTTTAACTGTAATCTGTAGCATTACAAGGTGGTTCTGGAATGAGCCTTAAGTATTACAAGAATTTGGGGTTCTAGTTATGTAAAGGATGTAAGAGATGGGAATTAATTACAAATTCAAGCTTGGCATGAGCCTTAATGATTAGTAGTCTTAGCCTAGCTGTTGAATCCTAAAGGGACCTATTCTTTACAGTGTCAGTTCATTGTTTATTTGGAAATCATGTGGGCATGAAGTGTCTGACTGGACACCAGACAATTAATTCACCTGCCAAAAAGCATGACCCTTCTTCTCTGCAGGCTGTCTCACAGTATGGGGTCTGAGCATTGGCAAGCACAAACTCAATCAGCTGATTGCTCTACTTAGACAGTGTAGCTTCTGTAACTGGGCTGGTTAAGTTTAGTATGAGCATCTAAAATATACTTGCAATATGCAGTTTGTGTGCAGGAAAGCTTTGCTCTCTGTTCTGCTGTGCAGTACTTAAGAACTGCAGCATGGTATGAATGCTGTAAGGCAGTAATTACTTGGTGTGGCACTAGGTATTCTGCAGGGTGATGGAGCCTAAAGGTGGCTCCTGGGCTCTAATCTCCAGCAAGGTGACCCACTCAGGACAGTGCCCTGGTTTCCTATGTGGCTTTTGTACTCATGTACTCTGGAAAGATTTCCCACTGGACATGACTTGCAGCCAAGATTTGTGCATGTCCTGTCCCTTTGTGTCCTCTTTGTTTGTTTATGGCTACAGTTATGGCTTATGGCACTTGCTGAATCCAGGTATTCATTCTGGTTTAGGTGTAGACTGCAGATAAAATGTTTGAGCTCTTTCTGGCTACTGTTGCTTTAGGTATGCATAGAGAAAAATGTTTTGGTTTATTTTAATAGACTCAGCAGAAGAGATGTATCTCAAATAAGCTGTGAGATGGAAATTCTCACCTAGCCCCTTATTTTAGGGCTACCTAATTATTTGATCTTCTCTGGGTGTTTCTGCTTTGGGGGACAGAAGAAATATATGCTGTTGTAGCAGGCAAATAAGGGATTTTGGTAGCTTCCTTAATTGTCATTTAGTCTAGACAGCTCAAAGTCTTCTATGCTGAACCCTTTTCCAGTTTCCTTCTGCTGGTCACTTAAGCAGACAAATATTGATGTCATTGCACAGCTGAATGTTGGGCTGAGCATATTGTGTGAACTCAGCCCTCAGACAATGAGGGGGGAAATTACTGGCCAAGGATACTTTTCAGAGCCTGACTGTACTGGAGGAATGGGTGCCACCCTCTGGCAAGTGGTGATTCAGCACAAGACATGAGAATGCAAGGACTGCTTATGACAGTTTGCTGAGCATGTTCGGGTGTGTTTATCAGGCTGTGGGTGAGAGGAGGGGCTGAATTCTAGCGCAGTGGTAGAGGGAGGGGTCTTTCTGGCTTTTTTGCATTAGGTCAGCTGCTGAGGTGCATAAACTGCTTCTTTCTATCAAAATCTATATTATCTTAATTTTTACAGCTGATAGATAGCTGCAGATGCCATTTACAGATGTCTGTCAATTTCTACTCATTTAGTGAACTGTGGTGAAAAACTGAAGTGTTCTAGCATAAGCTGCCTAGTGAAGTTACATGGTGCTGTACTCGGGCAATTAATTCCCTCTAAACATTTGCCCTTCTGCAGCTGAAGGTGTAAGTGTGATCTCTTACAAGCTGTCATTAAGTGTTCATTGCTCTGGTCTTGAAGATTTTAATCTTTTTTTTTTCAGTTCAGTCACAAGTGTTAGTTTAGGACTGTCTCAGTGCCAAGTAATTTTCTTTCCAGGTTGAAAATAAAAAATGGTGTACTTGTACTCATGAAACTGTCTTCCATCTGCTAGGAAGATTTCTAGCATCCTGCATCACCCCTAAATTTCATAGCTCTTCTGGGCCACTGGTGTGTTAGGGCTGACTGATAGCCAAGCCCACTTTTGAGCAGCAGTTAAAGAATTATTGCCCTGTAGGAATTGTTCCAAGGAAAAAAAACTTGTGTTGAAAACCTGTGGAGGTTTCTCTTGGCTGGTCTGGTATTTTAATGTGGGAGAAAGTCCCTAGCTTTGTCTGCCTCTGCTTTTTCTTTGTATCGGCTTCTGTTGGATGAACTGTGCAGCTGTACCAAGTGTATGATGCTGTCTTGTTTCTATAGAGAAAATGGCATCACCTCTTAGTTTAATAAGGGAAGATCTGGTTTTTCCTAAGACTGGAAGCAATGTTTGGTGAATATGCTGGATGGTCTTTATCTTGGTGCTTGCTAGATGCATATGTCCTGTGAATGAGCTCAGCACAGAGATGCAAGCCTGTTTGATTTGGGGTTATGATTTGCACTGATGATAGGAGAGCACGGAAGGAGGTCAAGAAGGAACTAACAGACTGGGTTCTCATCCTAGACTCCTATATCTCCCAGGATTCTCTCAGAACTTCATCTGCTAATTTCAGTTTGCATATGAACTTTCTTCTGTGGCCCCCAAATTATCTCTTGGCCAAGAAGCAGCAAACATGGTATAGCTGCAGATGCATGAATTGGTTCAGTGAGTACATGTGATGAGTACTTTAGCAGCTGGCCAGGCAGAACAGACAACTGTTGTGCTCACACTGAGCCTTTACCACACTGAAAGTGTTTGTTTAGACCTGACCACCATGTCTGCTTTTTCATGTGTAGTGTGTGGGAACTGAGGCTATTATCCCATCAAGCTTTGTTGAAATGACAGCTGTCATCAGCTGATTCTTAATTCTGTAGGAAAGCAGAACCAGAAAAACATCACGGCTAACTGGGATGAAAAACTGGGATTTGAAATACAGTAGGGGGAAAAAACATATTCAGGGGATGAAAGCCTATGGGAGGCTTTAGTTCAGATTGCTGGAAAACTGTCCAAACACATCATTTTATAGTTCACAATTAAATTGTTAGAGCTTGGTGAGATATATTTTTCTCTTATCTGCTTTTGTTCTTATTGTGCGTGGGACTTCAGTACTTTTGTTCAAGTACAAGGCAGTATCTTTAATTATAGGTCATATCCCATTGCTTTTGGGCAATACGCTTGCATTTAACTCTCTTGATATTCAAAAGCTGGTTAATGTCTTCTCTCAGTCTATGCCTGAAGTATCTTGTCTCCTCCAGTCCTGCCAGCTTCACTGTTCTGGAGGTGCTCAGCATGGCTGGATCCTCACACTGTTCTCCAGATACTTTAGTGAACTAAATGGTAGGAAGTTCGTATATTTTTAAGATGTTGAGTCGTAATTCTCCTTGGTAATTAAGTACATAAGCATTTTCAGAGTTTTCCTTGGCAGAATGTGCTACTTACATACAAAGTAATAAGTTCAGGTTATTAGACTGTGCTTTAGTATCCCACTGCCTATTTCTAGGCCATTTGCACAAAAAACCAGCAGTCCTGCTTACCTGGAAATACTGTGAGTGAAGGCACTGACCTGATACTGCTACAACTAAAGGAAAGATGAAACGTATCTTTAACTTCACATGTGAATTCCTTGTAATTCTATCAGACTCTTAACAGTTGGGAAAAGTATTGTGTCTTCTGAGTGACGAGTCCAGGTAAGGGCATGTGTGACATGTGCAGATATGAAGCTCTGCACAGGGCAGTTTGCTCCCCAAAAGACTGAGGCTTGTCTCGGTGTTTTGTTCCTCTAAATAGAGGAACCATGAAGGGATGAAAACTTGCTTTCTGCCCAGTGGTTTGATTGATAATGGATAGTACTGTGCCTACTAGATAGCTAAACTTTGCTTTTACTGAGGATAGTGCTTTGTAGGTAACAATCCAGAATCTGTTTCCAGAAGTAGGAGACCATTGCAGTGTGTGGTTCTCAGCTGGTAGGGGCAACAAAAAAATAATTCACCCAGTGGAGTATATTTCGTGTGTAGATGTTTGTACACTAGTTTTTTTTCATGGATTTTTGGGGGGAAAAAAAGGGAAGAAGCAATTGCTTTCACCCGGAGTTGTTGGCACACTAGAAGAAGAATGAAGGAAGAAGGCACTTAAAATGAGAACCACCTGTGGACTGATGAATAAGAGATCAAAATATGCAAACTTTGTTCCAACTACAGATAAATAGAGAAGTAAAATGTGAAGCGGGAAGAAATAAGGCTGACCTTAACATGTGAACAGGCAAGAAACGTCTCACAGAGACCATCAGTAAGAACACTGTCAAAGACTTGGTAGAGGAAAATAAGTAATAAAGCAGAATTGGTTAAGCTGTGGGACTTCTGTCCTGTGCTGGGATTCAGCTCAGCATATTGGAAGGGATATGTTGCCACAGAAGCCATTAACAGATTTTCTGTTCACAGGTCGAAAGCAGGTATTTGAATGCTCTACCCTGATTCATGTCTGTGCAACAAATATTGTCAGTGCTGGAACAATACAGAAAGGAAACAAATGACAGCTGTGTGGAGGAGCTGTTGTGATAAGCTGGGCCTCTGGTGATCTGTTGCAACAGAATTGGAAGACTGCCCTGTAATACATTGTGAGCTGTGAAAATACCATGACAGCAGCAAATTATGTTGCTGGCTTGAAAACATAAATACATACTTAGGAAGGATTAAAATTCATGTCACTACTGGAGACAGGTTGTTTCCAGCTGATAGAACACATACTATGAAAGCTTGTTAAGGGGCTAGGTGATAAAAGTGTAAGGCGGACATCAAAGGTCTGCAGCAACAGATGATGAAATGGGAATCTGGCAGGCTGTGCCTTTTGACATGGAGATAAAACTTTCATTACTTTGACTGGAAATGATGGAACAGCAATTACCTCTTGACTGTAATTTGCTGTGGACTTATTCCGATAGTAGTGTGTAAATATATGTTTGTTTTCCTGAGCACAGCCTCTGCACCCCAGCACATTGCAAGCAACAACTCTTGTTATTTTAGTGGCATGTGACCATACAATTTGGAAGTTTCAGTATGCAAAGGTAAAGTTCTGGCGTGAAAGAGTTACTTTGAAAATATTCATGGCAAAGTACATGAAGTACTTTGAATGTAGAGCTAAGAATATAGGGCTTGGATTTTCAGTCTTTTTATTACATTACTTTCTGATATGCTTACTTTGTTTACACACATTGCCACAGTGTTTGCCAGCTGACATGGTTTTGTGGCTTTCATAGTAGTTTACTTTCTACTAATTGAACCTTTATATTGTCAATGCACATGCTGTGCTAATGAAAGATTTGGAACCTAGATGATATTTTTATATGCAGCAATTCTTTGAGAGTTTGCAGAGTCAAGTAGGGCTTTCTGCAAAGGTGGATCTACTAAGTTCATGTCTGAGTCACTGAGCAAATGGCTGCTGTGCTCTTCCTGACTGTGATGAGGCTATAAATCCTGTGCCAGAGGCAGGGATGGGAAGGAGGGAAGAATGGGATGAGGGACTTAATTTCATATCACTAAAGGTTGCAGTTGCCACAGTTGGCTGATCAGAGACCTGTGATTTTAAGTGCTAACTTTGCTGAATTGCAGACCTGGTGTCTGTTTAAGCACTTTGGAACAGTGGTTTATGTTGCATGTTCTCTTTATGATGAATGTGGGGACCATGGATTAATTTTATGCTTGACTGGGTGCTGTATTCCCTTGGAAGGACATATGATGTTTCCTTCTACTGGCTGTTCAGCTGCTCTTAGCTCTGGATGTTCATCACTAAGGGTGTAGTTGCAGCAAGTTTAATTCTGGTGTGGTTGCTGTCAATCTGTTGGAAGCTGCCGTTAGTAATATTTCCTGTTGCTAGATTGTCATCATCTTGTGGCAGGTGTTTGCCTTTATGAAGCTTGGGGTGCTAAAGAAGTAATGCTTTTATGGGTGGGGGGTGAGGGAATGCTCAGCCTTCTCAGCTCTCTGCAATTTGAATGAGGTCTTTATCAATAGCTCTCTAGTTCATCAATGCTGGCCCTGAACTGTGCTGTCTTTTTGTTCTGAGGTCAAAACAACTGCTATAAATAGAGAACAGAATATGTTTTGTTTTGTTTTTTTTTTTTCCCTGTGATACCTAAGAGATAATCTCAGTTTAGTGAACAGGTTCCTCAGTCTGTGTGCAGTGCTAAACCTCACTCTCCTGGTGTCCTGTCTAGCCCACAGCTGTGCATATACAGGAGTTCCTCACGCTGCTGGCCGTGTGTCATACTGTTGTTCCTGAGAGACAAGGAAATACAATAATCTACCAGGCCTCCTCTCCAGGTTGGTTGTTGCTTTCTTTTTTGGGAGGGAAGGGAATGAGTTGAAGGAGTGGAGGTAGATGGAAGGAAGGTCCATAAACTTCTAGATAATTTCAAAGGTCATTGATTTTGAAAGCAAAATGTTCCCCACCATTCTAGCAGTAGATCTGGCATCTTCTGTAATCAGTACACACTGTTTTTGAATGCTTCCTACAAAACCACATAGTCCATGATGCTTCTTTAGAGATAGGCTGGGCTTAGGATCCCTTCTGCATTCATGAGACTATGTACTCTTTCTGCAGGGGTGAAAGTAAAAGATGTTGAGTGTGTAGGAAGTAATGATTTGTTTCTGCATGAGCAGTTATGTTACTGGCCTGTCTACAAACTGTCTTTCTCGATCTAGTATCTGCTTAGAGTAAGATAGGAAGCTATCAAGTGCTGATACATGACACAATACAAACAAAACTTTCAGAATCTTGGCAACATTCAGGCCTGCCTTTCACCCATTTCTTTACTCTCTTCAGTTAGCACAGACAGAGCTAGATGGGGCCAGATTGGAGAATGTTGCTCTCCACTGAATTTATCTCTGTTGTGAAGATATTTCTAGAATTGGTGTAGTGGTGTATTGAGTGATGAAGCAGCCTAATTTCTTATTTATGTCTTAATAGGGTGTCTGAAAAGTAGGATAAAGAGCTCATATAAGGAAGTTCTGATCAGCATGATGAACCGTGAGGAGACTAAGGGAGCTGTAGAGACATGAGGGTTGCTTGAAATAGGCACTAAGTCCACCTATGTGATGGCTTTGCTTAATGATGCTTGCTCCTTAAGGAGGCTCTGTAATTATCTATGAGAGGCACAGGTGTTGGCTGTAATTGCAGCTTTGTTATTTGAGCTCTTAATAACACTGCCCAGTTGAGTCTCTGGAAAACAGTGCTGTATTTCTATAGTACCTGGACTTAGTGTCTTCCCAGCAGAAAATGAATCAAACACATACTGTAGGAATTTAAAATAACAGAGCTTTGATCTTGCTTTCAGAACAGGTATTCCCCCTTTTTCATGTGGAAAAGTATGGCACCTCCACAAGAATAGAGTTCAATGCTTCCATAGTTACAGGATCTTTTATACAGATTAAGTACTAGGTTTGTGTAGTTGATATTGCATGGCCTTTGTAGGACTAAAATGTTGAATGTTCTTGTGGAAGGGTGTGCAGAGCTATTCTAACATACCTATGGATGGGAGTACACAGGAAAGGGGATTCTGTTTTGGCAATCTGCCATATTGAAGTATGGGTTTTGGAGGCCTCTTTAACATAACAGGTTAAATTCAAGCTTCTTTTGTTTGTTTGTTTTTGGTTTGGTTTGTTTTTGTTTTGGCAGATGAAGGAGCGTTAGTGAAAGGAGCAAAAAAACTTGGTTATGTCTTCACAGGACGGACGCCCCACTCCGTTATCATTGATGCGGTAAGTGATGGATGTGCATGGCATAGGCTGCCAAGCTCTTGCAGAGCATACAGGTGTCCTCTCTGGTCCCTGTGAGGGCCCTTTTCCAGGGTCTTTAGGATGCTACATGCAAGGGGCTTATGTACACTGAGAAAAGTTGTCTTAATCTATTTGAAGATGCCAAGTCCTTTGCCCCTCTATGTGGCATGGGTGATAGGAAGTTGCAAACTTACGTGGGAAATTACGGCATTAGTGCCTGAAAAGTATTTCCTTTGTCCAGCAGGCACATGCTGGGTGCACTCACATTAGAAGGAAATTCGTGTGTCTGGGAGTTTTTCTGCCTGTTACATTTAATGGTTGCTATTCTTCTAAATGTTTCATTTCTTTCTTCTGAGTAAGATCTTCAGTAGAAGATGTATCTGCCTGACAAGCTGTGTATGCAGGGGTGTGTAGTTACTGGGTTGCAGTTGACACAGGGCAGCCTCAGACTCATGGGGCCACATTCAGACTCAAGTTGCAGTCTAAGCTAAAGTTGCTACCCAGATTTACACAGATGCAGCTAGTAGGGTGCTTATTAATAATAATGAATATTTTTTGTCCTTCCTCTCAGGTATGTTCCCTTTCAAATTTCTTGGTACACTGCCAAGCTAAGCACTCGAAACATACCTTCTAGGACTTGTCACAAACTTTTTACAAATTCTCAAACCTCTTCTTAGTTGAAGAGGAGGAGCTGAGGATGAACAGTGTCATCTAGAGCCATCTAAATGCTTCTCTCCTCTGCAGGAACAGCCAGGCCTACCTGGCCTAGTTGTATACTCATAATGCTGAGCTGGGGGCATTGTTAATCTATAGCCAGGAATAAAAACTGTCATTCCCAGAGATTCCTGTCTCTCCTGATTGCCTACATCAGTGGCAGCACATAGAAAATGGTTTGGAGGTGCTTTTTAATCTTGTGGATGTTGCTGAATTGATATGTGCTTTGGACATGTCTATACTGCAATTAGATTTTACTGCTGCACTTTCTTTAACTGCATGCTGCAAATACCGCTGGAGTTCTATGACTCTGGTGGCTCCTACTACTCCTTCTGTGTGTTATACAGCAGGAATGGCAGGTGTTATAAAGTCTTTGCTTCAGGTTGTTCCTGCTCAGCCCCAGCAGGGAGTTGCTGGTGATAACAGGAATTTCTCCTCAGTTAATCTTTTTTTTGGCCACGAAAAATATAATTAATATTGTTTTGAATTCAAATAAAAGAAATACTAAGGGAGGTCAGTCAAAGGTTATTGTAATACTAAACCTGGAGGGAATGCTTATTTTAACTTGGAAGAATGCCTACAGCCTGTAATATGTCTCTTAGTTGATGACTGTTGAGAACTAAATATGCAGCTTAGCTTTCAGAACATGCCTAATCAAAAAGGATGTTAACTCCTTGTAATGGTGTAGCAGTAGTGAGTGAAGGATGCCACAATACAGGATGTTGAATTAAGTTCATTAAGTAGGGCTCTGCATCCTTTAACCAGCGGAGGGAGCCATTGCCACATTTATTTACACTGGGATGCGTGACAGAGGCACCTGAGCTCAGCTCGTGTGTTTGCACGTGTAAGAATATAATGTAGATTGTACTTAGAATAGTACACTCTTTCTTTTGTTTTCTTTTGTAGCTGGGGAAAGAGAAAACCTTTGAAATTCTTAATGTGCTGGAGTTTTCCAGGTAAGTTTTCCTCTAATATGTGAAATTCAGGGTAATAAGAAAACTCTTCTTATAAAAAATATTATTTAGAATAAAATGTTACAGCTGATACAGTAGAAAAGCAGAACTTACTTAATTTTTTGTCCTACCCCTTCATCTTATATCTGATGTACTATGAATGAGTTATGAACTGGCGGCTGTTGGCATGCCATCGTTAAACTTTTTCCTGCCACTGCAGCTCTGTTCATTTATTGAGAAGTTGCTGGCCTGGAAGCATCTTGCTGTGACTCCTAGAAATTCTGATTTGTCCTTTGTCTACTTCAAAAACATACTTTGAGATTGCACTTTTATAGTGTTTCTGAGAATTACTGTACCTGGAAGTGCCTCTTCTTAAGAACCATGCCAGCTGTGAAAATATAAACATTGCAAGCACTCCTAATTTGTCAGACTCATTAGGATGGGCATTGCTTGGGTACCAAGAAGCTTTGATGAATCAGGTCCCTAAATTACTGGAAATAACAAGGTGCTTTCTCTTTGTCAGTCGATAAAGTTGTCAGTTTGGATGGTGCTAGTCAACATTCTTTTTTTTTCTTTTGTTGTTTATTTTCTACTCTTGCTGGGGATTAAAACATTGAACTCTTGTTGTCTGCTCTCTTTGAGTTGGCTGGTTGTGCTCTAAAGGACTATGTAAAACTGAAGGTAGGGATGATTTGGGTAGGTGGCTTTTCTTGTGTCCTGACTTGCTTTGAAGATTATTCTTGACTACTTCCCTCTTTCCAGTCAGAATGTAGCTATTTAAGCTACATGTGGGAAGTATCTGAAAAGGCACTGGAAGAGTCTTTGAGGGTTTGTGACAAGTTGACCAGCACCCTGGTGTCTGTAGGCAGGAGTAGCCGCAGCTTGCATGCAGCAGAAAAAAAGCTGTCTTAGTTCTCCTCTGTGTAGCACCTTCCCTCCTAACCACTGGGGGAGTTCTGTAATTAGTTTTCAAAAAGCACACAGAAGTTTCCCAGTGTCATTAGGATGCTGCAGAAATTCTGGGCACAGGTAACTGCTGTCCTTCCAACTCCTCTTCAGAAGGCCTCAGAAAGGATTTGTTTTGTCTGATGGTACATGCCAAGAGCTTACTTTAGTACACATGGTTCTTGAGCTCTGAAAAGTGACTACATTTCTCAAAGCAACCTCAAGATGAGAAGGAAGATCACTCTACACTGTGTTTGTACATGTTGGCAAAAACATAATGAGTAAGGAGGATGCTTCCAGGTTGGTCCTTTTGCTAAGGAAAAGATTTATATGAAACCACACATTCTTAGGGCTCCCTTGATTAGAGTTGATTTGTTTGCGTTTGCCTCTTGGAAGTTGTGGGTTTTTTCCAGTGGCTCTTTGGAAGGAGAGATTGAGAAGTAAAACATCAAAATTTCTTTAAAAAAATGATCCTTGCCTGCCTTCCTTTGTTAAATGTTGGTGTACACTATGCTACTGTCTGCATTTTTTTTAAAGATATATGCGAAACTTGGCTGTCCTGTCTTTGCTCAGGGGGTCTGACTTCCTTCTACTTAGTTCCAACTGTGTGGGTCTGACTAGATCAATATAAAGAATTGATAGAGGCCAAGAATTATACCATGATTGCTTTCTATGATGTTTTTGCTTTCTTTTAAGTTAGTAAGTTAAATAACTGCTCTTGTAAGTGGATGGTTGTTTCAATGTCTGTTATGCCTATACTAAAGATGTAATCAGCCTCAGTGATTCCATTTCTAGAGTCCTCAGAGCAATTTTGCTTGAAGAATAAGGAAAAACTGAGACAGAATAATGAGAATGTGACTCCCCTTCTTTCAGGATGATTTTATACTATCCTGCTCTTTTTCAAATTCTTGCTTGTATATGGGTATAAGTCTGGAGTGCTTGCCAATGTGAGACATAGGGCTGAAGCTGGAAATGGGCAATTTCATATATCTCCTTGTGGTCAAGGGTTGTGGGATCTTACGTTACTGCTGCTATATCCCATTTAATCTCAGATGCACAGAACACATCTGAGAAAATTCACTGGCTAAAACAGGAATTACTCTTCACCACTTTGAGTAATGAAAGCAAATATTTTTATTTCAATAGCAACAGGAAGAGAATGTCAGTGATTGTTCGAACTCCGGCAGGACAGCTACGTCTCTACTGCAAAGGGGCTGTAAGTAATTATGCTGCCTAATGGAGAACACTGCCAGTTATTGTTTCAACAGCTGTGGCTGATACTGACATTTCATGTCTCATACATAATACCTGTTGGCTTTCTGTTTAGGTCCAAGTGATTTAAGAGAGCTGTCATTCCTGCTCTGACTCTTTTTGCAGGCTGGAAGACTGCTAGGCTTTCTACTGCCCAATTGAAATCCTGAAACTAATGGGAGCAGTACCCTTACTGCAAAGCCAGGGCTTCACGCAGCTGTGCAGCAGAAGTTCAGGAGCTGGAGTAAATGCTGTTGTCTGAATTTTTAACACTAAAATTTGTTCTCAAGTGCTTGGCTCTTGATCTGGCTTCCTTGCATCTCTGCACCTGCTGTTATTTGTCATCATGACTTGCACCATGTTGTGCTTCTGTCTTCACTGACAAGAGCAATAACTTAGCATGGTACAAAGGCTCCAAAACTAGCATTGTCCACAGCCAGAGAGTGGTTCTAATTTCAGTGGAAAACTATGGAGCTGGCTTTTTGCAACAGGGGAAAACTCCTTTTGACCTCAGTAGGATCTGGTTTGCTTGAATTTGTCATGACATATAGGTCAGTGTTCACTGCTCTGTTGCTTCCATTTACCTCCCCTGATTTGATAAAGATGTGCTGGCTTCATTCTGGTGTGGTGGAAGTGAATGAAGCCTGCTGCTGTTGTGTGGTAGTTCACAGTCGTATGTCTGATAAGGCCACACACACTTGAAACTTGCTTGTACATGCCATGCCTGAATTCACACCATTCTTTGGGGTGTGGCACTGAAAGGGATGGAGAACAGGAGAGTTTGTGGTACAAATTCTTGCTGTTTTCTGTATGAACAGACCTAGATGTACTAATGTGCTGCATCTGCCACTCCTGTGAACTGTACGTTAACTGACTATTCTGCATTACCTCTTCCACATTCTGGTAGTCATCCTCTGTCCTGTTGCTTCCATAATAATTAGGTTTGTATGCCTGTCTCTAATCAGCTCTAGATGTAGGTCTGCTAACTTAGCTTAAGAGCAGATGTCTGAGTAGAGTTTCTGTATTATGTGTGTTTGTAGAACTTGTTCTGGTAGTTATAAATAAAATCCAGAGACTCTAGATATGTAGGTGATGCTGTTTTTTGATTTCAGCTGTTAACGGGGCCATTAATTGATTAATGGACAATTAATCAATTGTCCATTGATTTACTGATAAAGGAAGCTGCTGCAGGAAGAAGGTTGTTTCTGAGAGAATGTTGTGGTAGAACATGATCAGTGTTTCTGCCTTTTTTTTTTAAACATTAGTAGGAATCTTTTCTGGAAAGGGTTGCAGGAAACTCCACTGCACAGGACTGCTATATATACACTGAATAAGATCAGACATTTGTGTTGTCTGAAAGTAAATATATTGGCTTAGTAATTTATAGAGCAGTGTTCTGTACTGCCCAGTAATGGGGACCTCTTTATGGGGAGGAGGGCAGAGTGTGCTTCTCTCCCCATTATTTGTAGTGGATGCAGTATCTCTGCCACTGGGTGCAATCCAGATTAATTACTCAAATCAGTCTCTAAACCCCAAATATATTGTAAATACAGTTTTGTTTTTGATATTAGCAAGTCCATTCAGGTTGCTTCTCTTGAGCTTGTAAATACACAAATGGCAACTTCATATGTAGACTGACTCTGTTGTAATGAATTTGGTTTTGATAGGATAATGTAATTTTTGAGAGGCTTTCAAAAGATTCCCAGTATATGGAGCAAACACTGTGCCATCTCGAATACTTCGCAACGGAAGGTAAGAGAAACAGCATGTCACGAGAATTCAGTTCATGAAATTATTTTCAGCATCTTCTGCCCTGTCTAAGCTCTGTGGTGTCAACTAAGATGATTGTGAAGATAAATTAAGATTGTGTGTGTTATCAGCAAATTAACACATGTAGGTTGACTTCAGCTGTAAGGAGGTTTTTGTCCAACTTCTGTGCAACTTCAGTAGGGAAGTGGAATTTGGAAGGAAAAGGTAGTGTTCTGTGTGTCCATGATGAAGGGAGAGGACATGAGTTGTATTGCCTGGAATAACTCAATTACATAGAAGTTGGAGGTGTTTTTACCAGGGCAGAAGTCAGATGCCAGCGTCTCTGGCTTTATGAAGCAGAGTGACAACCTGAACACGCTGGGAATCCTGGTAGACTGGGACAAAGATGATCTGAAATGGTCTGTAAGGCCTTTGACTGATGTAACACCTCTGTTCACTGTGAAGCTGGCTTTGTTCCCTCTTTTGTGATAGCATAGGATACCTGAGTTATAGTAAAACCATGAACCAGTGTTTTTGTTTTTCTTCCAAAATCTGAAAATACCAGTCAACTTTTTAAAAAAAAATTTTTTTTTGCAGACTCTCATGTTCTCAGTACTGGAACTTTTGTATTTTATGGCACACACTCCTTTTTGCTTGATTTGTGACAGAAAAAGAAATCATTACTTCTCTGTGTTGACTTTTGCCAGTAGTCTAATAAATTGGTTTTCATACTTCATGGACCCTCTTCACTGTATGGTGTATGTGTAGCTCCCATTGTTTGTGTGAGTTACATTGGTACACTGAAGAAGAACACAGTCTTGCTAAAAGGAAGCACGGGCTGTGCAGGATGTTTGACTAAGTAATATGACCAATCACAGTATGTAGCCCGTTCTTTAATACGATGTTTTTAAAATATGTGAAAGGCAAGCTTGCTTTCACACTTAGTAAAAGGTTTTTGTCTAATACTCTCTTGATCTCACCAACATTAGCAGCCAAAATGAACTAGATTTGTGCTTTACATTTGTGGAAATCCAAGTGCTTAAAAAATGTACAGGGAGATTTTTTTAACAGTATGTGTTAGAAGCTTTTGTTGTTCCGGCTTGAGGGTTAGAATTTAGCATTCATTACGTATGAATGATTTGATGATATTCAATGTAGTTTTACTGTGGGTAATGGCTGTCTTCTGTTTTGTAGGTCTGAGGACGTTGTGCATTGCTTATGCTGATCTGTCAGAGAAGTCTTACAGAGAGTGGTTGAATGTCTACAATGAATCCAGTACGGTTCTGAAAGACAGAACTCAGAAGCTGGAGGAGTGCTATGAGATCATTGAAAAGGTGAAGCATACTTTCTTGATGATCAGGTGCAGATTCCCTTACATGTGTATTTTCCAGTGGAATTTGGGCTTTATACAATGAAATAAACTGTTAATTTCATAGATCAGAAACTGGAAAGGTGTTTTTAGAAGGTAGCCTGTTCAATCTGCAGTTTAAATCTGTAAATCTGAGATGAATTTACGAATAAAAAAATAATTTCTACTTAAAACCCCTTTTCTCACTTTTTTTTCATCTTCCTGCTTTGTGTAAGATTGTTGTAACTTGATAAAGATAATATGTGGAAATTGTTGTGTTGCACCAAGTTCCCATGTACTAGGGTTTGAAGAAATGTGTTCCTTTTCATACAGCAGTCAAGTTCAAGGTTTTTGAAGGCTGTTGTAGGCACAATGTAGGTCTCACCAAAACCTGTAGGGGCATGGGCTAAAAAAAGGATGAAAACCTGCACTCCATGCAAATTGCAGAGCTCTTAATTTTAGAAGGGGAAAGTAGGTATCAGAGAACCTTTTTGAAACGCTAATCCTACAGTGAAGGAAATGTTAAAATGCCAACGCTAGGGGCCAGTGTTTCTCTGAGCCTTGTCGGTCCTGCTGCTTTTGGAAGTGCTGGTACTTGCCCTCCTCACCTGCACAGGTTCATGCTCTTCCCTCTTACCCCAGGTATTTAATTTTATTTAGTGCTTTCTTTAAAACATATTTTGAACTTCAATAACTTTTAAAATTACTATTAAAATACTGCTTAGGTTCTGGAGCACTGTTGTTTATTTAAGTTAGTTGGGGCAAATCGCAGAATTATAGAATGGCCTGGTTTGGAAGGGACCATAAAAATCGTTGAGTTCCAATTCTCCTGCTGTGGCCAGGGACACCTTTCACTAGGCCAGGTTGCTAGAGCTCCATCTAAGCTGGCCTTGAATACTTCCAGGGATGGGGCATCCACAAAGAGGTCAAGACTAGGATAGGAGCTAATGTTCAAGGGGTAAGAGAAAAGCTTCAGGAACTCTTTCAGTAAGAGCTGAAGATTGGGTCTTCCTTTTCCAAGTCATGCCTGAAATGGTCTTTTGTGTTTATCGTGTGTCAGTAACAGTGTGGTTATCTCATCCTTGGTTCTCTTGGTTTGGGTAGCTCCTTTCAGCTTTCTGCTTCTTTCACTGTGGTCTCATACTCATCTGTTTTCACCAAGGTGAAAATGAACATTGCTTTTGCTGTACTTTAAAATGTGTTCTCAAGCTTTAGGTCATTTTTGGTCATCTACTTCCTGCCTTTTTCACAATTTAGTATCTTGTTTAAGAAAAAAGGGAGCCTCTGAGTGGGCTGTAGAATTGGAGTTAGGAACTATCCACTGTATTCCTTCCTGTTCATGTTTGCTTGCTGGTCATACCAAGAAGCAGGCCTTAGAGATAAACTGGCATTTGTCTGTAACACAAAATAGAATGTATTTCTACGGGCTGGATTTTTTTCATCTCAGGGCTCAAATGAGACCAAGAGAGCTACTTTTTCAGTCTGAGTGCTGAGATTGCTGGATCCCAGTACAGGGCACATGTGGAGACAAACTTGAACTGACTTCCTTCTGCAGCTGTATGCTGGCTCAGAGGGCTTCAGCAGATGCAGTGGTAGCTCCCCTGCTCAGGTAGCTCAGCCATGCTGATCCCTGTGCTGTCATGTGTAACTTTTTAACAAGTCATTTTGGGAAAAAAGACAATCTATAGTTCTGCACTTGGATTATGTTTGTAACCTTCTAATGTTGCTAGCACTGACAGAGCTGGTGTGTCATTGAGAGGCTGTAGAGTACTAAAGCTTAGTGACTTGCATGAGTAAATTCTGCTGCCTTTGCCAGCTGAATCTCTCATAGCAAAAATGAAACTCTGTCAAGGCCTGTAACTAATGCCATCTTACACACTGTATGGATAGCCATTTGCTCTTTTGTTCTTTAGGTATGCTTAGATTCATACAAGTGGGAGCTGCTTTTAATGCCATCTCCATGGAATTATGGAAAGGTTTGGGTTGGAAGGGGCCTTTCAAGGTCATATCCTTTTACCCCTGCCCCCCAGCCATGGGTGGGGACACCTTTCACTAGACCACGATACTCAAATCTCGATCCAGCCTGGCCTGGAGCACTTCCAGGAATGGCTCCACCACTTCCGTGTTCCACTGTTCCAGTGTCTCACCACTCTCATCACCAAAAGTCACTTTTTTTATACCTGGACTAGATAGACCCTCTGTCAGTTTAAAACTATCCCCCCTTGTCCTGCCACTGCTGGCCTTAATAAACAGTCTTTATTCATTTTTCTTATAAGCCCATGTTTTATATAGAAAGTCCATGGTAAGATCATACTGAAGCCTCATCATTCCCAGGCTGTAAAACAGCAGCTTGTACTCCTTCTGTTCATTTGTCTTCATTTCTGCTGAATAATTTTAGTCCCTGCAAAGAGTAGAATATGCTACATTTTTCTGTGCCATTTCTGAGATGATACAGTATACCTAAACTTATTTCAATTTGTTTTAAATTGAACATCTTTGCATATGTAAGGAATCATTAAAATGCTTTTAGAAGTAAAATTTGAGTAGACTGTACCTTTTGACAAGGTATATTTCTTAGCTATTTTTTTGCCTGTCCTTTTTTTTTACTGTAATGTAGCCAAATCTCCTCAAGCAATTGTTTTAGAATTGCCTGAGAATACAGCTAACTCTGTAGTATTCATTTCACTATATGAGATATGTATTTCTGGCAGACATCTGTATGTTGATTAGAGATACTTGGATTGATTAATGTTCATACCACTTGTATTACACAAATGTAATGATTAGATCCATAAATAGTTGCACTAATTTTTGCTTTGAGTGATTGTATCCAGTCTGTATGTACATTTTATAGGTGGAAATTAGTTTAAATGATGTGATGCCAAATAATTTTTGTTTTGTGAGCTTAAATATATAAACTGACTACTCATCATGTTGCTATGGTGATTAGTGAATGGTATAGTATATATGTTCATCTATAGGCTAACTTTGGACTTTTATAACTTCAATTATTCTTGAAATGTTGCCATCTTTCTGATCAAAAACACTCTGTTCTATTCTGTACCTCTTGAAATGTGAATTGTATGCAGAGGAAGTAGAATAGCCACGCTAGAAATTTACTGTGGTGTATGTTGCTTGCCAAAGTGCAGTATTAGCCATGAGATGCAACATGCTGTCTTAATTCCTTTTTTGAGTATCTTTATCTTAAAAGAATTTGAGGGATTGTTTTCTTTTTTTTCCTCCAGGATTTGCTGCTTCTTGGAGCTACAGCCATTGAAGACCGCCTGCAAGCAGGTGTTCCAGAAACAATAGCCACACTAATAAAGGCAGAAATTAAGATATGGATTCTGACAGGTGACAAACAGGAAACAGCTCTCAATATAGGTATTCATCATTCTGGTTACTCTGAATTTGTCTGGTATGTAGCAGGTCACATGCAAGATGCGTTGAGTGGGTTTTTAAATAGAATTGGGCCTGCTGCTTATAGAATAGTTCCTTGGCAGCAGGGCACAGCACTGGGGGAGGGATTTTGTAGTGAAGTCTTCACTATGTGTGTCAGGCTATATTCTTTTTTTTTATTATTATTATTGTTTTGAGGCAGAAGGGACCCATCTGCTCTTGGTTAAATGCAGTTCTAATTGAATGAATATATGTAACTCTGCTTTCTGATGGTAACAGGAGAAGTCTACCAGACTAATGTTTCAGAAATGGTTTTAGAACTTTTTTTTTTCTTTTCTTACTGACTGCCTTTGAATCAAGTTTGGGATACAGTGGGAAATAGGATAATGCAAAGCATGTATAGTTTACAGCATCTTTCCATACCATGTCTGTGAACGTAGGCGGATTATTCAAGCTTAAATAACTGACCCTGCTGTCCCCTTACAGCACATCTATTAGTATACAGTAAAGACTTGGTAAAGGGACATGTCCTGATGTAGGCATACCCCTTGTCATGCCACACCTCCTGAATGTCTCATCTTTGGCAATAGAATGCCATGATGCTCTTGTGTTCTTTTTGATCAATTTTTCTCCCTTTCACTTGTAAATCTGCCCAGAGAGGGGAAGAGATGGAGTTGCACTCTTGTGATCTGACATCTCAGCTAAGTTCAGTTAAAGAGCATTTTAGTTCTCCCAGGAATAGCCTGAAATTCACCCAGACCTGTCTGTGTGCAGTTCTAAATGTAAAATTGGTCGCATTATTCATACAATTAGGGAGTCTTGAAGTCAATATGAGCTCAAAAAGACTGAATAAATAGCTCCTTTAACAGAAGGCAACATATGCTGTTAGGGTTCCACAACTGCGTTTAGATTTTCAGATTAGTCTGTTTAGATGTACAGGTGTAGGTTAAAAGGAACTTTAAAGACATAGGTTGCTTTCTCAAACTCATTCAGGATTCTCTATCAGTGATGCTCTGTAAATGAACTTAAATTATTTTCAGGAAAGTTTTGGGCATTTGTGCTTTTTTTTTTTTTTGTCTGGTTTGTTTTGTAGTTTTTTAAACATTTTTCTGTTTTGGTTGACTCAGTGAAATTTCATTATGTAATCTGCTTGACTGACTAGAATTTTTGTGTGCTTCAAATTAAATTTCATGTATCTTCGTATGTTGAAGGTGGTACCAAGAGGTGGAGTAACTAGCTGAACTGATACAGCTGTCGTAGAAATACAGTGGATGGCCTAAGTAGACAATTTGTTTAAAGGGTAGTTATCTGGTTTGAATCACAATCTGCAGATTTTCCTTTCTTTACAAGCAGTAGATAACTTCAGAAGGGAAACACCATCTTTTGACTCATTAAAAAAATGTAGCTACACATTTTGATGTTAGTACCTGAAATAACTTGATATATTAACCAACAGCAGCTACTTGAACACCAGTAAATGAGCATAGTCTGAAGACTGTGAAGGAGACTAACTTCCAGCTTTCTCTAAAACTGTTGGTTTGTTGTTTCTTTTATTATAGCAACTTGAGAAGAATAATAATCTCGCTTAAAACTTCTAAATTATCCCTTAGCTTAAGGTACAGTTTGGTAGTAAAACTCTAACTTGATTAGCTTCATGTTCAAGTTGGCTTGAAAGTATGAACATGTGGCACTCTTCCAGTTGTTGTGTGTAACCCAATAAAACTGTAATAAACCTTCAACTTACAACCCAATCCACGTGTTTCAGGTATAAATATGCTCTCTGGGGAGTAAAAAGTTTTTTTGCTTTCTCATTGCATTTGGAGGTTATGCTTATTGACTCTTGCTTGCTATGTGGAGGTGCATGTGTATTGAGGGATATTTCAGCTCTTGGCAGCTCTGTCAAGAAGCTGGAGTACTTTGTTCTTCCAGCTTCCTCTTGATTCTTTGGTTTTCAGAATTTGCATATGTTTTTGTCTCTGGATTGCATTCTTGACTTCTCTGGAGAGTAATGGTCGACCTTCTGTGGGGTGGCTGTATGCCTTTCACTCTGCCAGGTGCTAGTCAGTAGTTCTGCAAGTGAGGAGAGTGTTCATGATAAGCTTTAATACTGATCAGTCATTTGAACTCTAGCTCTTGAAAATGGGACTTCCAGGTACAGAAGCATCTTTAAGCATGACCTGCAAACAACTATAGAAGGCTTAACTGTGTTCTTGCAGCTTCATCCTTTTCATCGAACAGTCTACAGACTCTGGGTCATCTTTGCCTTTCAGTGAGACAAAAACACCCATGATAGATTTCTATTCGCCACCATCCTGGTGCTCAGCACACTCACAGAACACCAGAACTGCTGTATTTCCAGCCATTAACTTCCCTAGGAAGAGATTTGTTTTCTGGAAATAGGAGTATAGTGTTAAGTCAAGTGTGTCCCTCCCTGAACCATGAATTAGTCCGTATAGTTGAGCTGAATGCCCTGACCTAGGGTGTGCATAGATAGCTGTCTGCAAGCACTGCCTTACGGTTGTTTGGGTTTGAGGTTGAAAAGGACCTTTTGAAGATACAGTCCTCCTGCTCCCTCCCTGACAGGGACATCTTTCATAAATCAGGTTGCTTAAAGCTCCATCCAGCCTGGCCTTGAACACTTCCAGGGATGGAGCATCCATAACTTCTCTGGGCAACCCATTCCAGTCTTTTTACCCCCGTCATAATAAATGTCTTCCTTATGTCCAGTCTAAACCTACCCTTTTCCAGTCTGAAATGACTGCCACTTGACTTGGTATGCCTTGACCAAATTAATGCCTTGACCTGCCACTATAGGCTTTGGTAAAAAGTCTTTCTCAGTCTTTGTTGTAATTCCCCCTTGTATATTGAAAGGTCTCTTTCTTTTCTCCAGAACTTTCTTTTCTCCCAGGTAAACAACCCAAACTCTCAGCCTGTTTTCATAGGAGAGATGTTCCAGCCCTCTGATTGCTTTTGTGGCCCTCTTCTGTACTCACTCGAACAGGTTCACATCTATCTTGTGCTAGGGGCCCCGGGGCTGGATATGATATTCCAGGTGGTGTCATTCAACATTTCATCACTCAGGTACTTCTCAGTAGGACTGCTTTCAGTCTGTTCATCCCCTAGTCTGTCCTGATGGATATTTATGGCTGTTACAGTACAGGTGGAGGACCTTGCACTTGGCCCTGTGGAACTTGATTAGATTCTCACAGACCTACTCCTCAAGCAGATCGAAGTCCCTCTGGCTGGCATCATCACTTCTCTTCAGTGTTATTTAGGTGCACAATTCAGCTTAGTGTTTTCTGAAGGCTTGCTGAGGGTATACTTGATCCCTGTCTGTCCCTGACGTAGATAGCAAAGGACCTGGGACTGGCCTGAGGGCCAGTACTCACTACTGGTTTTCATGTGAGTGTGGAACCATTGACTGTAACTCTGTGGATGCAGGCATCCAGCTGATTCCTTACCCATCTAACAGTACATCCATCAGACCCCTATCTTTCCAGCTCAGAGATAAGAACATTCTTGGTGAGCTGTGCTTTGTTTCAGTTCAGGAGACAAGCCGTGCCGGCACACTTGCCTGTATCGCTATGCAAAGTTTGAACAGGGCATTTGTGCCCTCTCTAAACACAGAGGATAATCATTCTTCCCTCAGATGCTGGATTCTGTATGCCTGCAGTATGAATGTGCCTGTGGGCTATGATCTTGAACTCTGGTTCAAGTAATCTTTCTCCCAGGACACTTAAAGGAAAATAAGTCCCAGAAGTACCTGATTCACCTGCTTCATGAACTTTTAGTCAGACTTTAATTTAAAAGAGCTAGATATCAACTTACAGGTGTGGGTTGACATTTTATACCTGGCTTTGAACCAGCAGTTGATCTTATTTTACTAGAAGCATTGACAAAAATACTTACCTTAGAGTGCATTTTTGCTTGCCATGTTAGTATTGCCAGTAATAACTATTACAAAACTATTATAAAACTTAGGACATTTCTAGTAATACTTGAAAGTTACTACCTGTACTCTTACAGTTGCCAGCTACTTTGCTTTATAGTAGTGCTAGATTTTAACATCATCTTAGTCCTGAAATTGTACGTAATTCCCTATAAACCCTTGTTATGGTTGACTTACATTCTCCTATTCCAGTCTTGGTCTTTCTGTTTAATGGGATGGCAAGATGCAAAATAGCTTCAGTTGCAGGATAAGTTTTTCTGAGTCCATGATTTCCAAGATGCACAGCAGAGCAACTGTTTTCCACAGCATTTTTTTTTCTTCCAACTTGACTTCTAGAATGGCATCTTGCTCATTTTGGAAGAGGTAAAGTAAAGCAGTGAGCAGTGGGTTAGAAATTACAGGTCACTATTGCAGCTGCTGTTCTAATCAAATGCTGCTAGAAAGTCCTTTTGAATTAGTTATGCTGAATTTGTAACAGCCTACCGCACAAGATTGCTTTAGCCTAGGGAAAGAATAACCCTGTTATGGAGGGAAGTACTTAAATTTGTAATATTCTCTTTTTCTCAATAAAAATAAGCAAGGTTTTTGGTGGTTTTTTGTTTGTTTTTTTGTTTTTTTTTTTTTAGTCTGGAACTAACTTTTAAACGTGGCAAACTGACTTGAGAAACAAGTCAGTGTTTTGTCTGTAACTGTTGGAGGTTTGCTACTCAGTTCTGTATTACCATGCAAGATTTGATCACAGGCAGAATCAGAGGCAGTCTGCAAAGCTTTCATGTTGTAGGCTGCACATCATTAGAACATATTTTATCCTTTTCCCAACAGGTAGGAGTTCAGTGTCATTCTGTGTTGTTCTCTGAAGCAGAAATTAAACCTAGGCTTGTTAACAGGTATTAGCAAGGTTACACTTGATATTCATAGTCCACACAGCTGTGAAAATGGAGGAGAAACTGAACTTCTGCAGGTAATCAGATCTGCTGCCTGAGAGTGCCTGGCTATGATACAAGCATGTCTTCCTCAAAGGAAGAAGAGGGATTTACTTTCTTTACAGAAGTCACACATGCAGACATGTTAACCCTGGGTTATACCTACACAAATAGCCCAATTATAAAATCTCTGTAGCCTGAGGAAATGATTTGCATTGCAATTGATGACCCAATATGGCCTTTCTAAGGAACCATGAATCCCACAGAAAATTTCATGCCTCAGTTGTTCTCTTGCTGTTGTAAGATATGGAAAGAGGCACTTCATCTTTCTACGGTGACTGTGGCATTTAGCTTTTGAACCTGTCAGCCTTGCAGTGGTTCTTTACTGGGACATTACTCTTATACTGCAATACCCTCCAGTCTCCATTTAAGAAAAGTAAGAGACTTCCCAAGACCCCATTTTATTTGATAGCAATTTTTAAAACTGCTGTAATTCATTTCTATTAAAAAAATAGAAATAAAAAATACTTGTATTGAATTTCTTTTTCCCGTGTAGCTTAGATGAGCAATAAAAGGTGTGTGCTTCAAATTAATTCTCTGCTATTTTATGAAGCTGATATCACTATGCCAATCCCAAGTAAACTTGCATGAGCTTTTAGGATAATGTAGTGGGATCAGTCTGATGCAAGTTTGCATGCATTTGTCTCTTGCTGTTAATATGAGCAGAATTAACCTGTTTATTTTGTAAATTATTAAACTGTTATAAAAATAAGAGTTTTTTTCTGTCTTGAGAGTTTTTGTTTTGAATTTTGGTGTCCTGGGAAATGTACAGAACTGCCTTTTGAGTGCTCTTCTTCTTTCATGTCCCAGTCCCATACTAAGAATAATGTAGTCCAATTACCTTGTGTCTATAGGAGTTGGTAGGGGCTCTGTGGGTGTTGTTGGTCTGTACTTCTTGATGAAGGTCAGAACCTTCCACACTGAGCACTCGGGAGTAAAAAATGCTCATGTAAGCTTTGTGTGGGCTAAGGAAACTGAGCAGCATCAAGTGAAAACATGTGTGCACTTCCAGTCACCTGGCATAGATGCAATTGTGCATTCGGATCTGTTCCTGTAATGTGCTGAAGGCGAACCTGCCTTCGTGTAGACTTTAAAAAAAAAAAATTGATGTAGGACTATAGGCTATATTTACTGCATCCAGTTCACACAGTGTTTTGTTTAATTAAAACATCTGAAGTGATGTATTTGAAAATGCAGATAGAATGCAGCCCATGTTTCTAGTAAATCTGTCATGTTGGAGTGTGTCCTATACACCAAAGTTTCCAGTAGTCTGCCTGATGGGAGAACTGCTCAAAACAGAAGTTGTCGTTTGACCTATAGATGCTTACCTTAAGGTTGAGCTTGAACCTTAGATAGCCTTCCAAAAAGTAAATCTTTGTGTTTTATTGTCTTTTTTTTCTCCTCTTGCAGGGTACTCTTGCAGACTCATTTCACAGAGTATGTCTCTCATCCTGGTCAATGAAGATTCACTAGATGTAAGTAAGCAAATTCTGATGTAATTCTTGACAGAGGGAGGTGTTGCTAACAAGATGGAAAGTTTTCAGGCTTTCCCATTGAATTTCTCTTGCTTATCCTTAGGGGTAGCAAGATAAACAGTTCATGCTAAAACGCAGGGGTATTGTGTAAAGTGTGCTCCAGAGGTCTTCAGTCACAAACTGCAAATCAAACTGAAGTCTCAGAATGAGCAACTTCTTAGGTGCATGGGTTTTATTCTGCTGCAAACTGGAAAAATCTGCAGCATGCCATCAGGAATATAGTTAAGTTTTAAGGTGTAGATATAGGAGTAACGTTTGAAGAAAACTTGTTTTTTGTTTTTTTTCTATCTTCAGTATTGCATGGAACAATTCTAACCACACCTGCATTGTGAGCTTGTCTATGTACAGTAGTAGCTTGTGAGATCTAAAATAAAAAATGTTTTGCAAATGGTTGCCATGCTCTGCATATATATACCAAAATTAAATAGAAAAATCATATATTTGTACATGAATCTTTGCAGGTGGTGTCTTTCCATTTTGTCTGTTTCAATGTCCATATCAGTATTGGATATCACTTCAATATCTGATTTCTGTTAGAGGTATTTGTAGGACAGATGAAAGTACCTGTAACAGGCAGCACCTGACATTTGCATTTAGAATTGGCAGGTTGGGATTGGGTGGGAGAGGCAAAGCCTGTATCTTGGAGTGCCAGAGGAGTTACTGGATGTCTGCAAATCTGGTTGAAGAGGATAATACTACGGTGTCAAAATTATCACTGGCTAAGTGTTATTTTCCACTTGCCTTGATGTGATTCCAATAACTTTGTGTGTAGAAAACTTTGGTTACAGAATCCAGCTGTAAACGGTATTGGAAATTTGTCAGTAAGCATAAAAACTAGTGGAAGCTTTCAGAACATGAACATGCACTCCCAGCATGTTTGCCTGTGACACCAAGCTATGTGGTGCAGTCAGCACACTGCAGGGAAGGGATGCCATCCAGAGGGATCTGGACAGGCTTGAGATGTGGGCCTGCGTGAACTTCGTAAAGTTCAACAAGGCCAAATGCAAGGTGCTAAACTTGGGTTGGGGCAGTCTCAAGGAGAAGTCCACACTGGGAGGAGAATGGATTGAGAGCAGCCCTGAGGAAAAAGACTTGGGGCTTTTTGGGCAAAAAGCTTCGTATGACCCAGCAATGTGCACTCACAGCCAAGAAAGCCAAGGGCATCCTGGGCTGCATCCAAAGAATCACAGCTAGCAGGTTGAGGGAGATAGTTCTCCCCCTCTACTCTGCTCTTGTGAGACCTGACCTGGAGTGCTGTGTTCAGCTCTGGGGCTTCCAACACAAGAAACACGTGGACCTCTTGGAATGAGTCCAGAGGAGGGCCACTAAGTTGACCAGAGATCTGAAGCACCTCTGCTAAGAAGACAGGCTGAGAGATTTGGGGCTGTTCAGCCTGGAGAAGAGAAGGATTTGGAGAGACCTTATAGCACCTTGCAGAGCATCCAAAGGAGACCTACAATGGAGCTGGAGAGAGACTGTTTACAAGGGCAGGTAGTGATAGGACAAGGGAGAATGGTCTTAAGGTGCAAGAGGGCAGGTTTAGATTGGATATTAGCAAAGAATTCTTTACTGTGAGGGTGGTGAGATACTGGAACAGGTTGCCCATCCCTGGAAGTGTTCAAGACCAGGCTGGATGGGGCTTTGAGCAACTTGGTCAAGTGGAAGGTGTCCCTGCCCATGGCAGGGGGGTGGAGTTAGATTATCTTTAAGGTCCATTTCAACTCTAACTTTTCTATGGTTCTATGGGAAAAAAAAAAAAAGGAAATGGAGAACCATGGCATGTCAGATGAGAAAAGAAACCCCTTATTGATATAGATAGATATATATATGTGTGTGTGTATGTATAGTTGCTGGCCTTTCAAGTGAAGAAAATGTTGTCATATGATACATCATGAATATTGAAGGTGACTGATACTTGAGTTCAGATAACCTATATTTTTCTAAAGCATGAGTACATACTTGTGGAGCTTCTGAACTGGTACATCAAAAAGGCTTTGTATTATTCTTGCTTTCCATCTCAAGTAAGTCTATGGGTCTATGAGTCCAAAGTACTCTTACTGCCATTTTTAATGTAGAATTGGATTTTATATATGTTTAAATACAAAACTTATGTTTTGTTAAACATAACAAAATGTTATGTTTAATGCCTCTAGTTCTTTCTCTCTAAGTGTGAAAGATGCCTTTAAGTACTTTTATTGCCAATTTTTCAGTATGGGATCTCCATAGTAATATTTATTTTGTGTTGCACCGCTAACAGAAATTTTGACTTCTGTTCAACTGAGCCTAAAATCGAAGGTTCTCACATTGAAATTCTGTAGCATTCTATTTAATATATTCCACCTTTGAAATCTATTAATACTAAAAATGAGTTTTTACAAGATCCAAGTTGAGCTTAGAGCTTTTAAATATTGATACACTTCCCCCTTTGTGCAGTCCCTGTGTGACTTTTCCCTCCCACTTCTGCTCCTTGGCATGCAGCAGTAGGTGAGATGTGATCGAACAACTGTCTTTGCTTGGTTTTGAGAGATAAATTTTTTTCTAAATCATGCACTTCAGGGGAAAAATCAATCACTTCTGTTCTCTTCAGGGAACTCCTGGGAATAGAAAAGACTAATCCCTAGCTTGATTCAGCTGAATTCTTGAAACTTAGCATAATAACCTGCAGATGTCTATCCCTTATAGACTGTACCATATGCATATATATACTCACTTGTTTTTTCTTTTCCTAATAAAGCTTTTTGAAATGAGAATATTTTGAGCATGAGATGTACTTTGAGTGTAATTCTTGGACTCAGTTTCTGTTTAATTAACTTGGAGCACCATAAAGTCTTATTGTGCAGCTCTTAACCTGGAAAAATTTCTTTCATTGGCATCTTGTAGAATTTTGAGTTGTGGGAGCAGTGAGCAGGGTACCTGAAGAAGGGAAATTGGATGATCAGAGAGTCCCTGGCTGGAAAATCTCTAATGAGAGAAGCAATATTACAGCCAAGGAAAGTTGTGTGTGTTCCTTCCCATAAATCCTGTAAAAAGAGCTGGGATCTCTATCACTTGCTTATCACATGGGATTGTATTTAACAGTAGTGGAGGGACAACACTGGAGGGACCCAGTTCTGAAGCAGTAGGTAGTACTTTGCTGTAAAGCAATCTTGTTGATGTAAAGGAAGCTACACTTTGAGTGTCTTCTACAGAAGTCACATGCCAGGAGTGTCAGTCCTGGGTTATACACAGATGTGTGAGTAACAGCAAATGGATACTCCAGTGTAAGGACCCTCAATGCTGGTGTTTCTTGATAAGATATGCCTAAAAGTATAAGCAGAAGCTGGCCTTCCTTGCTTTTCCGCTTGTTCAGGTATACCTTTTGTATGCTTCACTGTTGGGATGTACCTGTTTGTAGTGTTTTGTAGCATTCTTAAAAAACAAGCATAGTTTCAAAGTGTAAGTTGCCATCCATAGTCAGTGTCTAGGCTTTCCAAATAGTCGTAGTATTTGCAGGGAAGCTTTACATACAGTTATGTTTTATATTCCAGCAGTGAAGAGTGAGGACCTGGAAAACTTGGTTATTTTGTTGTTAGTTTATTTTAGCTATTCTGTAGGGTAACATTACTGTGAAGGTTCTGTAAGGAAGATCTATTAACCTGGAGAATATTAGATTTATCCAATGACTTTCATGATCTTCATTCTTAATTGGCACATTTCCTTCCCACACTTCTTAAGACTTAAAAAAGTGAAGGAGGTCTTTGACAGGCATCATTATCCATTGTATTTAAATACTGATACATATGTAGATCTGATATTATCTGAGAATCATGGATATCTTAAGAAGTAAAGCTCTGACTTGGTCATTGGAGTTAGCCATATGCTAGAAATATAGCAGGTTTTGTTGGGTTGTTGTCTAAAACTTTTTCTAATAACCATTGAGAACTGAGATTGTGTAAAGGAGAACAACATGAGCATAAGGCCATTAAAAATAAATTGTTTATCAGCACATTTGTCTTTGAGCAAAGAGTATGGTTCCAGTAGTGTCCTCTCTCCTAGACTTCTCAGAAAGATTTGCATGCATTATAACTTACACAGAAAGGGTAACTTTCACCTACAGAATTTCTTCAGCATATGCACCCTGTGAGTTTTTTATGTAAGTCTATATTTCAAACTCTCAAGCACAATTGCAGGAGGCACTGCCTGTGAAGCTCTGAGAAACTTTGAAGGTGTTGCTTTTGGGATCCTGATTCTCTTGCAGAAGAAGGGATGTCTATGCCTTGTCAGTGATGTCATGCTGATTACTCCCAAAGAATGGGCCTAAAGATATTGTCAGCTTTTCAGACTAAAACAAAAGTTACCTAAAACTCCAAATGCTCCAAAGCATTGGTACCATGTGTGCTTCAGCTGTACTAAAAGATAATAAGGTATGCAGGTACTGCTGGGAAGACAAGAACAAGCCTGGTGCTGCTAATGCCATGTAGGTGCTTTGAAGGTTACATCTTCTGTGTTGCACTAGAGAGGAGGCTGGGGCTTTTATCTCCCCTGCTACCATCTGCCCATGTGCATTCAGACAGAGTTAATATTCTGGAAAACTGGTCAATGTGAGCAAGCTCAGTTTGAGCCAAGGATCAGCTCCCCTTCAGAGGGGCATCTGCAACAGTTCTCTAGTGCCTTGTGGCTAGTAAGTTAGTCCAGTCACCACTCAGCCTGGAATTGTAATCAGCTCTTCTGTCTACCACTGGGGATTTGCAAAGGAAGCTAATTAGGAAAACTAGGGAAAGAATACGTTTTCTATTGTACAAAGCTTTTACTATTGCTCAAATTTCCGTTTTTCTTAGTCTAGAAATACACATCGAGCTAATAAGTAGTTACATAAGGAACAGAGTCTAGTAATCAGATAAGTCTTCAAAAATGTTAGGTAGAAGGGTTTTAGTGTTTTTTTGTTTGTTTTTGAGGAACAAATAGGATCTTTCATAACTTCAGGTATTTGCATAGAAAGTTGGATGGATGTTGTATGGATGTGGAAAATATACAGCTCTTTGTGTGAAAAGCTGCTTTGATTTGAGTGTACTATGTAGAATTATAAATGAAAGAATATAGGTGTTACCTAGACCTGTAGGTTTAAGTACACACAGGACTGTGTAGCTTAAGTATTAGATTACCACTTTTTCAGGAAGTAATACTAATGAGTTTGAGCTGTGAGTGGTGAATGAGTTGGGCTGGTATTTTTGTTTCATCCTGCTTTTCACTTTTCAGAATTCATTAATGACTGTTCTCCCTTATCTGTGGCTCTGTTTTTTCAGTTAGTGTTTTCTGGCACAATGATAGTTGGTTTGGATGAAGTGGGGGTACGTGGACCCGAAGGAATGCAAGGACTCTTAGGAGTGCTAAGAAAAGGTTACTAAATAACTCTTCTTTCTATAAGTGAAAACTGGGGTGGGAAGGCTGGGGAACGCTTTTAAAAAACCCAAACACACTGTTTTCAAAGTTACTTTTCCTTTCATATTTTAAGTTGTAATAGTGGTCATTTTTGACAAGAGCTGATTTTAGGTGGCTCGTATTTAGCAGATGTGGGCTAATGCTTTGTCCGTGCTATAGGACAGAATAGATCATAATACATACAAATAGAAAGGAAGAGTGTGTTCCCTGAATTCCAGCTAAAATTTGCTGTCTCGTTTGTAGGAGTTCTTGTATGTTAGAAGAAAATGACTGGAAACAAACACTATTTCTTTTTAAATTGCTAATGATCTTCACATATGTGAAGGCTTATATCAATGGGTGATCACAGAGTATTATCCAGATCTATTTTCTGTTGTGTGCGTAACAATAGAAGCATGGCTTCAGATGGATGGTGAGGGAAGTATCTGTTGGCTTTGAAGATGGGATTCTCTGCAGCATACTGATGTGCTTATTTCTGTTAAGCACAAGAAACCATGGAAACATAAGGACGTGTAATCAAGTGTTAAACAATTTTTTTTTAATGAGACGCTACCCATGAAATGCAGGTTTTTCTGATATTAAAGCACGATGGTGTGTTTTTAGGGGAAAAAGATGAAGCTGGTGTCTGATGTATAGATGAGTTATGGATACTAATCCTCTTGATTGACATGGCTAATACTGCACATCTGTAGAAAGAATTCAGATTTGTCTTTTGTATTGAAGGGCAAGAACTAAATAGTCCTTTCTTCAAGATGCTTTCGTATCTGATCTTTTGCTTTCATTGGAGGAGTTCCTTGTCCATGCAAGTTTGTCTGGGGGTTTTAAGAATAAGCAGTCTTCCTTTTTTGGTGTGGAGCCAGCCTAAAGCAATAGGATTTATTCATCTGTGGTGTTAACTTAACAAGGATAGTAGAGAATTAACTTCTTCAGGGTGACAGACTATATCGTGATCCTGTATTTGGAAAACAGAGAGATATAGGTATCTGTGGTCTTACTTTTGTGGTTCCCATAATACTGACTTACGACTACTTTGTTAAACAGTTTTTTAAAGATTCTTTCCTTTTTCATAATAGAGAATCATTCTTGCAACTGGAGCTTGATTGCTCCAAGCCTTCTCATCAGTCATATAAAGGAATACATTTCCTTCACAGGGGAATTAAGGGAAAAAAAAAGATGTTTTACATCTGGTTGAAGCTAGAAAATGTCCCACAGAATTTCTCTGCATTGATTGGTCTGTCAGAAACTAGAATTAAGCAGTTCTGCAGCTGCATGACTTTAATACCTGGCTAAGTATGTGTTCTCTCTGCTTTTTAACCTTCTGCATAGAGTAGAACCAATCAGAGGAATCTTGTGGAAATCTCTAGGCTTTTTATATAACTTTTTTACGATGTTATAAGTTTTTTTTTTAATGGGAGAATGTGTCAAGGTGCATTTTCTCACTATCGCTGGTTGTTTAACTGACATAGTGATGTTGGAGGATTAGTGTTGCTCTTTCATATTTGCTAAGTGTTTCTAATTAGCTTACCCTCTACACATCTTAAGTGGTGTTTGCAATCTCTCCTCTCCATGTGTTCAAGACAAAACTGATTTGGATATCTTGAATTATCAACTAATTCCCAAATCCTGAGTTATCATAACCAATGTTCTAACTGGGCCTAAAAATCACAGTGCTGAAGTGCTAGAATATAATGGTTTCTTGGAGAGCTTTGGGAATGAGTGTCAGTCAGAGCTGAGGTGATTCAGATGTCCTCCTGAAGCTTCCATCATGCTGAGTTTTGGTGGTATCTATGTATGCTTGTCATGTGCTTTGGATTTTCAAGCTAGCCACAGTGAATCTTTCCTCTGGTTTGAAAGACTGAGGAATTTGGTGTCTGTTACTAATTCAAGTTCTTGTAGCCAGAGTATAGAATTCAATGAAACGAGAACATTCAGCTATTTGTAGTAAGACAAGGTATCAAATTCTGTGCTATAACTTGGGACCGTTTACTTGGCTAATGGTGACCAAAGTTGTCTGGCTTCAAGAATTCTGTGTCCTTGGGGTCAGGGGGGGAAGGTCAGCAGAGCGTGTGCTTTTGGATACGGAGTTTAGTAGAACTCTGGGAAAATGTGGATGAATAAAGCCAATTAATGGTTAAGGGGCTTTGTAAGATCTAGGCTGGTACAGTAATCTTTGTCTGGATTATAGAATTAGTATTTCACAACTTACCTGTAAATAACATAAGGAAAAGGGGGATGGGTTCACAGATTAACTGGCTGATTTTTTGAAAACTTGTGCTTTCTTTTCAAGTTATTAAAACTTAATTTGTCTGTCTATAGTAGTTTTAATACTGTCAAGTTCTCAAGGGATTTCTGGTTCTGTCCAGGGCTTGACAGACAAAATCTGCAGTTCAATAGACAGAGTTAATAGGTTTAGTAAATATTAATAAAAGAAATCTATCGTATAACTAAATCTTTAGGGAAATTACTGTCGTGGTTTAATTTTAAAAAAGAAACATAATCTTGATGATTTTGTGGAGTTTTCTTACTACAATTATTTTTAGTAATTGAAGTGGATATCATATTTATTATATAAACTTTAATAAAAACTTCAGATGTATTGAGTAAACTGATAGGAAACTAAGTGTGTTTTTAAAACTCAAGAAAAAAGAGGTCTTTGAAAAGTTACTATTCACTTCAGGGAATGGTGTTTGTTTGACTAGAAAAGAGAAGCTTGCCTAGGGCTTTCTTTATATTTTTATCTTAAAAAAAAAAAAGTAAAAATGTCGGAAGCTGTCATGATAAAAGCAAATCAGGTGTTGAGTCCAGCTTCTCAGTTGAGTAGATACCAGGAGCTTTGCTGGGCAACAGTAAATGCCACGAAAGTAAGATTTGTTTCCAATTCTTTCTAGAACTAGAAGCAGTGAGACGCGAGCAATGCGGCAGCAGAGGTACTCTTGCTTCCTGAGCTGCCTGTGGATGTCCAGGAAGTGTCTGCACCAACTGTATATGAGAATAGAACATTTAAGTTCTAAGGACTAGGATCAGCCAAATTAAAACTTTGTCAATTTTAATGTAGAGATGAATTGTAAATGATACTTATCTGAAATGGTGTTGTACAGCCCTAGTTTATAATACATTATAGAGAATTTCAAGTGAAACAAAACCAACCCATCTCTGTACAGGCTGCCCCATGGCCTCTAGATGCATTTTGCCATGCAATCATTCCTGACAGTGGCAATTACCAACAAATACGTGTCAATTTTGATGTTTCATTGCTTTTAAATCTGCAAGGAATAAGCAAGCCTCCTACTAGGGGAAGGGATAAAAATGGGTTACCTGTGGGAGTCTGGCAAAGTATAGAGTAGCTGGAGGAAGATTTACTTTCCTCTGTGGTTCACTACCTGATATTAGCAATTTTATTGAAACCTTTAATGCAGGTAGACAGAGTATTTTTGAGAAGTCAGGTAAGGACCGTGGAGAAATCCAGTGTGATGGTTTTGGAGGGAGAGAAGGCAGCAGGTTGTTTCGTTTGTTGGGTGGGATTTTTTTGTATGAGGGAAATATGTGAAGCTTCTTAAGAAATGGAAATTATTTAGCTCCTTGAGATTACAAGTAAAGTGATCTTGTGATAGATCATTTGATTCATGCTTGTCCAGTATCCAGGAGCCACATGAACCTTCAGTAAGGAAATCTGCAAATCAGAGAGCTAATTCTTGCAGAAGGTGTTAGAAAATATGTTTGCCAAGAAGGAGTTGTTGCTACTTGTCAGTATACTGCGAGCTAAGGTGCTGTGCTGAAGGCAATAAAAAGTTGTTGCTGTAGATGTCGTACAGGAGTGTAGTAGAGTTACTACCCATGAGCATAAGTCTTCAATATAACTTCTCGTGGTAGTCACCTGGAGGAAATTCTCAGCCTAAATATTCTTGAAAACAATGATAGTCATGTAGGACCAAGCATGCATCTAGCACATCTTTTAATTTTGTGAGAGACAAAACACTCCTACTTAGACTGCCTTTATCTCTGCACTTGGAATTAGTTACCTTGCCTATCCACTGACCTAACTGCTGTGCATTGTCTAAATCAGTGAACATAAAGTCCTGGAGTGCCTCAAGTTTTCATCACAGAAGCCTGTGCTAAATTGCCTGGTTTCTTACTTGGGTTTTGACTATTAATTTTCACACTGTCATTATTGCTGTCAGAGTATCTTTTTTAAAAATTTTTTAAATTTTTTTTTAAAATGTAGGGAAGCTTGTTACATATGTGTGCTCAAGAGAAGCCTGGTGTTAATACGAAGTACAGTAAACTGCATATTTTATGAACTAAACAGACTAAATAAGATGGACTAAAATAGGAAGGAAAATGTTTGGTGTGGAGTTTTGTCAGTTTTTTGTTTGGTTGGTAGTTTGTGGGTATGGGTTTTTTTAAATTCTAACAAGACATTGAACACAGTCTGCTGTAGAAATGGCCACTGTGGTTTTAAGACCATGTCTGCTGCCTTGTAATGCAATTTCAGTAATCTTGAGTTTGGGTTCACATGTGCAGTTAGCTGGTTACAATATTCTTTTCCAGTAAGCCTTTTTGGAACATATCATGCTTTGTGAGCAAAGGTTAACTAGGGCCTGAAGGAAGCTCGAAGCAGCAAAGTACAGATGTGTTTGTAGCAAAGAAGACCACTGGCCAAGCCCAGGATAATTACTGCTACATATTATTTAAAGATATACCCTTTGTTCAGCTCTGCTAGTGTCTTCCAAAAGATGGAGTTCTGCCCTAACTGATTTCAATGTCCAAAGTCATTGTGGCTAAATCCCTATTTCCCATGTGGTATTTCAGTTCACATAGTCAGAAAAGCAGCCTGTGTGATATAAGAATGAATATTTTGGTCTTGGAGTTGTGAATATTGTTACCTTAACTGTATGTTTCTCTGCGATGGCATTGGGGCTCTGAAAATCTTTATGGTGCTGTCTTTTGAAATAGTGCATTTGCATAGAATTTTTTAATAGGTGAATATGATCTTCTTGTCAGCTAATGGAGTAAGCTTTGGGAGGAATGCAGTGTCTGGATACTTGAGAGGCTAGGATAAATGGGGCTCAGCATCTCTCAGATGAAAGGGTCTTGTATACTGCCTGAAAAACTGCTTGGTTTTGGTATTTCTGATTCTTGTTAGAATTCATTGCCCCAAGTAAAGCATTTGTTGCCTTGGTTGGGAGAAGGCTTTTATGAATTTTGTTTTATATCTAAAGTATTAAATTGCTGAAACCAGTTGTTACATGACCTTGAGATTATATAACATTAATACTGTTTCAGTGTGTGATTATTTGTTTGGGAACTCTCCCATAGATTATATACAATATTGGAACTTCAAAATTATTAAAATAGTTGTATGAAGTTACTTGAAAGCTGTCCTTAATGTCTGACATCAGGACAGCTCTTACAGAATGTCTTTGGATGCAGCTGTGCATCCGAAGAATGCATCTTGCCTCCATTCCTCTCAAAAACACTACCTGGGATTGTTGTCTCCTGTGTAGCTTTGAAAGTATGAAGACACTAAACTGTCCACTGAACACACGTAATCTATTGGATTTGCATTGTGACTGAAACTTCAGTTCTGGCTGAACTATGGCTGGTGAAGAAACTGTCTTAAACTTGTGATGTGATGGCAAGGGCAAGTAGCCTTTTAATGTCACCTCATGTAGTATTAAATAGGACTGTGTTTAGCAAAGACCATTTTTCTATTCCTGTACAACTTGGAAGTCCTTGAAATGCTCAAGACTTTTTTTTTTTTTTTCCAAATAATCTTAACTAAGAAAATTACTAGGGAGCAGCTGAGTGGAGGCTTTTGCTTCCTTTGATCTTCAAGGAGGCCAGTGGCAAAGCTGCCCTTGTTCCTGCTTGTTTCCTTTTCCACCACTACCTAAGAGTGATGCAAGGCCAGAGCGTGACCAAGCAGTGCCTCTCTGAAGCTGCTGTCAGGAGATGTGTGCTTGTTCATGTACCTCACTCTTCCCTAAGGGTATAGCCTGTGCTGAGAAGGTAATGTTGTTTAAGGGAGACAAGTAGCCTAAAATAATCTTGGGCTGTTGGCTGATATTTAGAGAGATCTTGATGCCATGTACCATCATCTCTTATAAACCCTTACCTTTTCATGTTTTATCATGTTTTCATGTTTCCATGTTATCATGTTACAGTCACATTTTAAAAACCCTCTAGATAGGCTTCAGGCTCTTTAGGAGCCTCCAGCCATTCCATTTTATCACTGAACCTAGTCTCTTCTGAGTAGTTGAAGCTGTGGTGTAGAAGCAAACATTTTTTTATAAGATAGGCACAAAAATTAATTTGGCTTTAGAATTGAAGTAAAATTCAGTATAAAAAGTGACAATTGTATGGCAACTTCTGAATTGCCTATGGGGACCTGGTCCATAGACCCCGCTGGCTGGTCCAGGCCCCACTTCTCCAGACACTTGAGGAGGTGAGGGGAGGCTGTATCCTGCTGCTGGCTCTTCATGTGCCATGTGGCGAAGGATGGGCTGGAGGAGCTGCCTGCCCTGAGCCCTGTTTCAAAGGTGGAACTGAGGGCAGGAGGGGGGGATTTGTGTCTGTGCCACATCTAGTTTGTTATTGCTCACATATCTGCGGCCAGTTAAGTTAAAATTAATTGTTCAAAGGAAGCTTGTTTATATTTGCTTTTTCAGACCTTTTTATTTTTAATATAACTGTAGAATGGTGTGAGTTGGAAGGGACCTTAAAGATCTAGTTTCAACCCCTTCTGCCATGGGCAGGGGTCCATTCCCTAGATCAGGTTGCTCAGGGCCCCATCCAACCTGGCCTTTATTGAACATGTCTGGGGATGGGATTTCCACAAGCTCACAATTGCTGCTCTGGGCAGCAATTTTTGTCCTTTTGTCACTGTAATCTGCTGTGCTCAAATTGCAGGACAGGAGGATTGCATTTCTTTTGGTGTTTTGAAGGTAAGTAACATTGAGCATGAATTGATCTTGGTAGAGTTCTATTAGCAAATATAATCTTCAGACTTTCTCTGACAAAGTGTTCAAGCTGAACAATCTTGAAGTATTTACCTGATGTTATTGTTATGAAGTACTAATTTTGTAATCAAAGTGCAGCAGAAGAATTTACATCATGACAAATCTTACTTGACAAAACTAGTAAGTAGATTCAACAGGCTGGCATGCATAAAACCATTTGGATAGTTTTGTCATGCTTTTCTCATTTCATGATCTAATGCTTTGTAGATAATTTGGTTATGGGTCTTGTATCAGCTGAACAAATATATAGCTATCTGGATTTCTGGTATTCCGATACTATAACACTAAATTCTTTCATTTTCATAATTTATGTGTGGTGCCAGTGCTCGTGCTTTGGATAGTTCTCCTGTTACTTTTCTTCAGTTGTTAAATGAGTTATTTGATCCTACAGATCTAGAAGTGTTCAGATAGTGAAGATCTCTGTGATCCAGCTTGACTGTTTCCTAGCATCTTGCTTGTCTAACCCAATAGTGTTTCTCCCTTTCCCTGATATGTACCTATATTTTAGCACTGTAATTTATGGGTTTAAAAACCTGTAGTCTAAGGTTAGCACTTTTAGTCTTGCTACTGTCCTCTGCTTGGATGCAGAGTTATAGAGTTCTTACTTGTAGTTTTGGGACATGAGGGAAAATCCAGTTTCCCTATATCCTTGCTGTTCCAGCTTTTTGATCTCTGCTTCTTCCTCTGACAGTCTGTGTTTCCCAGGTGTGGGGGTGTCCACGCCCTTGTCCTTCAGGGCACATGTAATGTTTTCCTTGTGTGTTCCATAACCTTCATCTGCCCTTGTGGGGCAATTTAGGTGCTGTTTTGTCTTAAACAGAAGCATGGTCAGGTTTGAGCAGCCCTTTCCAGTAGCTTGCCAAAGGGGCCAACCCAAGCAGGAGAATGCTGCCTTGTTTTCTGCTTGCTAGCCTCTGCTTCTTTAGAAGGCCTGACAGGGCACAGATGGGACCGAGGCCAGGAATGAAGTGTCCAGGATGGACTGTTGCACCCTGCCTACCATTGAGCAGCTGCCAAAGGGCAGGAAGCCTGACCTAACTCTTTAAGAAGTCAAAGTGATCCCAGTTGGATGGAAACAATCAATGAATGTACTTGTTCTTCGTTTTTGAGAGGCTGTTGGGGAATAGGTGAGGTCATGGGAGTACAGCTTGTATCAGATCCTTCTGGAAACCCCTTTGTGTGTTGTTTTATTGCCTAGTCAGCCCTGGGTAGAAGGGAAAAATACATATCCCAAGGAGTATGAGTAACTTCTGATGCTTGTCATGCTGTCAGGGTAGAAGTAAAATCTCAAAGGGTATTTCAGGAACTGCGAGTTCTCTCATATTTCTGCTCAATACGTGTATTGTTTCTAAATCAAAACCAGGGCTTTAAGCAAACAACTTGGGTTAAAAGCAATCTGCTTCTTAAAAGTCACTTTTATTACAGAGCTTGCTTGTCCTAATCAGTGGCTCTGGAACTTTCTTGGCTTCACTAGGAGAAACAGATTTGATAGTACACAAGGACTTGAAAGGAAGACTAATATGACAAGTTGGGTTGTTGTATGTTGGGACTGTCTCGAGTAGCTTAGAGTTTGCTGTTTGGCTTGATTCTCAAAGCAGTTTCCTTTTACTTAAGTGCGGGAATAACTTTGGCTATGAGCTCTGACTGCGGTATGGCCTCTGTTACTTACACTACCACTCAACTGACCTATTAACTGCACAGATGCTAACAGCGGTTGGGGTCTTTTTTTAAAGGGGGATTTTGAAGAGGAAATTAAGAGTGGAAGACTAAAAATAATTGAAGCTATAGCTTTCTCTAGCCCTATTTAAATTTTATTGGTCTTTAGAGAGGGAAATTCTGTCCTTCCAGCTTTATTTTGATGTCTTACAAATTGATGTTACCTTGCATGAAAGGGTAAAACCAAAACTTTCTCTTTTCCAGACTACACCTCTAATGTGACTTGAAAATATAAAATAATTTTGTCGTAGTGAGCATGACGTAGTGACACATGCATATGTCTGTGCTGGAAAAGTAACTGCATCATGAGAAAATCATCTTGAGGCGATCCTGTTTTGTACAAATCAATCTGCTCAATATTATGTGTTCCTTATGTATAGCATTCTTCTGGAGGAGAGATGAGCTCTGTCATCTCATCTGTGTTTCTTTGTGACTAGTGTTCAGTCTTTTATACATTAATAAACATGGATTCCTTACTTGCTAGCAATGATAAAACTCCTTTAATGTAGTCCTGGCTGCATTGGTGGCTGTTCTTTGTCTGAGGAAAGTTCTAATCTCCTTGAGTCAGGATGGCTGTAATTTATTTATATTGACCAAGGTGGTATAATAGTGATAGTTTATAATTTACACTTTACTTGGTGTATATAAAAAACCCCATACACAGATAGAGGTATAAATATATGAAAAAGCCAGTATCTGTAGCAGAGATCTGAATCTTTAAAGCATTCCACCTGAAGGCTTAGGGGTGACCTAATTGCCTTCCTGTACCTGAAGGGAGGAGCCTGCAAGAAAGTTGGAGAGGGACTTTTTACAAGAACTTACAGTGACAGGACAAGGGGGAATGGCTTCAAACTGTAAGATAGTAGGTTTAGATTGCATGTTAAGAAAAAATTCCTTACTGTGAGGGTGGTGAGACACTGAAACAGGTTGCCCGGAGAAGTTGTGGGTGCCCCATGCCTGGAAGTTTAAAGCCAGGCTGGATGGAGCTCTGTGCAACCTAGTCTAGAGATGGGGCTGGAACTAGATGATCTTTAAGGTCCTTGCAACCCAAAACATCCTGTGATTTCATATAAGGAGAAAATACCCTCTTTTTTGGGGGCAGTGGGAGGTAAATTATAGACTGACTTGTATGTCTGCATACCAGTGTTATTTTCTTGGCTGAATTCTCCTCAGCTGTTTGGGGGCATTGATGTGTACTGACAGCTTAAAACAGAGCAATACAGAAGCTTGTTCAGGCAGTGTAACAGAGAATCCTGTATCTTCATGGTCTAAAGCAGAAGGTTGTGGTGTCTCCTTGATCTGAAGGTTTATCCATCAGGTTGAGAAGTGGGTTGTTATCTCTGAGAAATTACTTGGCAGAAACGTAACTTCCTGAAGGAGCTTCTTCAAGAGTGGGCTTCTGTTCTGTTTGCTTCCAGGAAAAACTGGATTATTATATTCCAAAGAGAAAAAGTGGAAGTAAATAAAGAGTCCATTCTGTTGAATGAATTTAATAAAGCTAAAATATCATAATATAAAGACTGAATCATTCTAGCTTACTAGCAAAACTAACAGACTGCTTCCTCTTGGCAGAGTACAGTTGATTTTAGTAATCACACAGATGTTTTGGTGTCCAGAACAGCATTTCTTCTTTGTGCTTTTTGTGGTATGAGGCATAAACTATCTTAATGTGCACCATAAACTGTGCACATTCTGTTTGCAAATTCTATTTGACCATTCTGTGGTCAAATATCTAGTATGTATTGAAAGCAATAGACAGAGTCACCTACATAGAGCAGTTCTGGAGTAAATGAAAATCATGTAATAAGCCTAATGCTGTTCTTAGTGTGAAGAGAACAGGGTTGTGGCTATAATATTTGAAATCCTTGGCTGTCCCAGGATACACATGCTTCTTGCTAAAGTTAGAAATATTAAAAAATTACAAACTGAACAAATGTGGTATTGTCTTCCATAGCATTTGAAGAACATTTGATGAATTGCCCTTTTGATTGCAGTTGTTTCTACAATTGTTTCTTATGCTGCCAGTTTTGCCCTTGTGGAACTCAAGGATTGCAAAAGACTCATGGCTTTCAATATAGTGCCTTTGGCAACAATGTTGCACTGGATAACTACTTAGGATGTCAATTCTTTTGTCTGAGAATGCTGAGACTGTCACTTTTCTTGATTTTTTTTTTTTTTAATTAATCAGTATTTTAGTTAAGATTACAGTAAAGATTGGCATTTTTAAGATGCCACTGTTACAATCAGCATTTCTCTCTTTAATGTGAGGAAAAAGTAATGCTGCAGAAAACATCAAGTTTTATTTCAAAAGGCTAAGATATGAATGAGGGTCACCACTTCTGGCAGCATGCACTGCCACGTTATTTAATCTGCAAGGTGGGAGATGACTAGTTAGTGAAGTCTTGAACAAATTGGTTTTACTTCTTAATTTGGCAAAAGCCCCTCTTTGCTCCTAATTCTTCCCTCCTTCTTCCCCCACCCCAAAGCCTCTCCAGCTCTGGGGTTGCAGGGGAGACTTAATGTATGTTCCATATTAAAGATGGTGCTATTCTTCACTGAGAGCCTGAAGTTTAGGTGCAACCACCTGACATGCTATGTTAAGTTTGCTTGAGTACTTCACCATGTACTTTTTGACTAGTCAGCTCTTTGATGCTCTTCCTTGCCATGATCTTGAACTGGTCTTGCAGGTACTTGAAGTACCTGCAGCCCTTTACACAGGGTATGTGTTTGAGATGGTATATCTGACTGATACTTTTAGAGATTATTTTTCTGTGATCAGATGAAGTTTGTGAAAAGATCTGTTTCATTTTTCTTTTTAAACTATGTAGAACACGCTTGAAGATAGATGTACAAATGACTGGACAGATGTTCCTTCAGGGTGCAATTTTTTTTTTTTTCCTATTTAACCAAGTTTCTTGGCTCCTGCATAGTAAGTTTGTTGCAGAACTGGAAACATCCTTGAATTTTTCTCCACAGCACTTGTTACAGCTCTTGATGGGCAAATTCATCTGGGCTTTCAGCTGCCTCTGGATGGAAAAATTCTGGTATGATCTATTTGTTTTATATCTGAAGGCAAGATCTGGTCTGAACATGTGATAACCTGAGACTTGCTACACAGATTAAGGACTCTTTGTATTGAGACATTTTAAATTACTTGGCTAACTGAAGGAATTTCAGGTTGAAGTTAAATTCAAAGCTGTGAAAATGATTTGAGTGAGTCCATCTAATATCTGTGTGTCCTCCATATGATATTTTTCTTGGCATGGTAGGAGATCATATTCATCAAGCAGAATCATGGTGTTATTAAATAAGCAAGTTCTGCCGAGTCGGATCTGTGACAGTCATTTGATTGACATATTTTAGGAATGGCTGTGAGGTGATATTGGAGTAGTCACACTGTGTGCTCGTATGTATCTAGATCAGCATGTGACGCAGGCTGAGCACTGCAGTAGTACTGAGCAAACAGCTATTGATGGGCCTGTTTGTTAGGTTTTCTCTTAGTTTTGATCTTACTTAAAAGAGTAAATTGAAGGTATGCAGCTGGGATCTGATCTTCCACGATCCATTTGCTAAATGGTTTTGTGTGTACAGGTTGAATTTGAAGTGAATCCTCTATTGTAGAAGTACTCAGACTTCCTCTAAACTGGGAAATGTTGGTACTATTTCTTTTTAAATGTAAAGTAGTAAGTACTCATAGTTAGTCTTTGGCTCTTAAAGGTAGTCCTGGCTCTCAACTAGAGTGTCCTTATATCCTCTTCTTCTGTAAAGCTGGGGAAGGGATGAACTCTCAAAATTCGGCTTTAGAAATGTGTAATTTTCAGGGTCATTTCTCCATAGTGCTGTTTTCAGTGAGTTAGTAAACAAAACAACCTCCTTGCTAATATTTCTACTTCTGGCTTTACAAGAACCTTACAGGTGATGTATTTTCAGGAATTCAGCCTGCCCTGTTCCCCATGCACTACCTCATCTGTTGCATGTCTAGCAAGATGAATGTCCATACTGCTGTCAAGTTTGATTTTTTTTTTTTTTTTTAACATTGTGATATGGTTTTAAGAGTAGAAGAAAGAGTGGTTTTGTGGAGACTCTTAAGAATTTCCTTATTGTTGAGAAAGTGGGCAAATGCTTCTCTGAAAATTTTTGTGAGTTGAATGTGGTGGTCCCCGTTGTTGTAGAGTTGATTGTATTACACCATATATATTCAAATGTTAGTAACTAAGTATTTTCAATTCTACTGATATTTTGAGTATCCATTTTAAGGGCCATAAACCATGGCTTTTGTGTCAGTTTATGTAAGCAGCTGGTACATTGCACCTAGAAAACACAACTGTGTTTGAATTGGTATTTATATCCCCAGCTAAATTCTGAGAGTACACAGAAGCAGTTAAATAACCAACTGTTTGAAGACTGATCAATTGTAGGGATCACAAAAGAGAGGAAGAGAGGAACACGACAACAAGTCCTGTAGCTGGACTACTGCCGTAAACGTGAAGTAATCTTCACTAGGCTTTGTGGCTATATGCTTTGCACCCTTCCTTATAACTAGGTCTTTGAAAGTTGCCTGTTTGCTTTTGGAAATGGAATTAGTTTGCTGACCTAGTCAAGTTTGGTACCAAACTTGGAAGATTGGCAAAAGCGATGATCTGTTCTGAAAGTGGTATTTCTTTCTAGGTTTCAAGGTTAGCTCTTGCATATGTGCTGTTTATTGTGGCAAGCACTTCCAGTGACTCTTTTGCCCGAGGGGTGTTGCTTTAAGTAGTTCTAATATGTTTTGCCTGCTTTGCTTTAAACATTAGTTTTTCTTGCCTTTATGTTGATTATTCCTGTTCTCCTGTAAATTTGCTTCTGCCAGATGTCTTTACAGATCTCTCTGGCACAGCAGTCAGGCAGACTGAAGTCAAAGATTTCACTTAACGTGGTGAAGCTTCTAGGTCGCAATGAAGATACAGTGGAAAATTTCCCATGAAGTAGGGTTGGCCAGTGTTATCTTGCTTGGGGTTATGCAATGGATTCCTTGCTTAATTCTTAAGTTCTCCTTGGAATATTTTTCACTTAACACTGGGGGAAGGGGATGTGGCCAGTATTTTGATTGAAACCACTTTTTTCAGCACTGGGAAAGAATTGTATCTGATGATTCAGATTATTCATGGATGGGAAGGAAAACAGCAGCTATAAAAAGTAAATTTTATTGGTAGAACAAATTGAGCTGGCACTTCAGTGCAGTCTAGTGAGTTAGCAGATTGTGTAATTTATATAACCTCATTTATACCAGAACTAGTGGTTTGGAAATTAATTATAAGATGATGGAAGAAGTTAGCTTGGAAAACCCTTCAAGCTGCTGTAGCTAGCAATAATTTCTAGATAACTACAGAAGCAAATAGTATGTGCTATTTACTTAGCTTATAGTTAAATCAATGTGTAAGTTTAACATCTCTTACTGCAGGAGCTAGTTGTGTGAGGGTCATTTTAGGTCTTCTGGGATGGAGGAATGGCTGTTCAAGAAGGGTGAATCACTGAATATTCTGAGCTGCAAGGGACCCAGAAGGACCATCGAGTCCAGCTCTAAGGTGAATGCCCCATATGAAGATCATACCCATGATCATGGCATGATTAGCACCATGCTCCAACCGAGAGGGCATGAAATGTGGGCAGCCAGAATGTAAGGCTGATTTTGGCCGTATGGGGGTACGTCTGTCAGAGCTCACAGATCCAGGGGTGAGTAGCTCTCTTCAGCTAAAGATGCCTTCTGGCCTACATGATGCTACAAGCCACTGACTTATCTTCCTGAGATGTCTTTCCTTGTGGGCCATGGATGGCTGTATGCTTACAATGAACCACGACCATGAGTGTAGTGGCTGCCCAAAATTCTATTCTTTCTATCTCCTGCTATAATTTCAGTGAGTTTGTGAGCCTTTCCAGGGAAATGTGGGGCAGGAAATAGGAGATTTGGAGCTGATTGTCTTATATTAATTGTCCAGTTCTTCTCTGGGTATCAGTGTTTTTGTAAAACAAGTTTAGGGAATGGCTATTATGCTGCAAGAGTCCTCTGCACTCAGTTTTTGCAAGTCCTTCTGAGTTGTTTTTTCTTGGCAAGTATCTGATACTGTCATTCTGTGTTGGATACTGCATTGCCTTGAACACCAACATTTCTTGCTATAGTGTGCAAAGCTCTGGTGGGAAGGAATGGGCAGTATGGTGTGCTGCTCTTAGAAAAACCCAACCAAAACAAAGCAAAAAACCCTCAAGAGCAACAACAACAGATATCATCCAAAGGCACACAGTGCACACAAAAAAACATGCTTAAATTCTAATCATGTAACCTATACAACATTCCTAAGGTTTCTTATTACAGCATGAGGAGTCTGCTCTTGATTTTAGTAAAATGAGCAGAGTTTCTGATTACATTAACTCTGATTGCATTGACTTTCCAGTTGACTTCAAGCATCACGTAAAAAGTATTAATATTTGCTCTGTTAAGCTACAAAATAATAGCCTGGTGAATCCCTGAATGTTTGTCAGTATTGTAATTCATAAAGCTGGGCACAGCAGGGATTTTTCCTGAGGTTTTTGGAAGTGAGAATATACAGGCATGCTATCACAAGGTTTGTTAAAGATCTTGAGTGTACAATCCAGAGAAAACCACACAAACTCTGCTTCAGGATGTTTTTGTTTTCTGCCTGTCAACAAATTTAGTCTGCTATGAAGATTTATAATAGTGAACTAATGATGTTACTTTGTGTTCTGTATGGAAACTATGCACACAGAGAACAATAAAATCTGAAAGTTTATTTTAAGGCAGTAATGCAAGTAAATGCTCTGCTGAGCGTTTGTATTTGTGGTTGCAACTTGTTAAAATGGAAATAGAAAAAACAAACAGGAAAAGCAGGTGGGTTGGGTTTATTATGGAATATAGCACTATGTCTTATATTTAACTCAAGCACGGAGACCATAACAACTTTAACCCTTAAATGCATTTATGTCAGAATTGTTCATGTTTTTAGAAACAAGTCCGCTCATCATGTCAAACATCTAAAAGTAGAATAAAAATAAATTGAAACCTGATTTCCTTAGCTTATTCAAGTTGAGTTCTATAGTTGACTTTTTACAATCTGGTTGGGTTTTTTTTTTTTTCATATTTGTTCTCTGACAGTTGGTGGTCTTATGAATGAGTTTTTAAACCCTTATAAAGCTTTAAACTGATAATGTTACTCTGATTCAACTGACTGCTTAAGCATGTGCACATGTCCTCTACTGGCTTATGAAGAGTCCATATTTGTTAGAATAACCCACTGAATCAGGGCTACTAAACAGATGGACTTTTCAGTTTTTGCACCTTCTGACTTTTAAGTAAAGCTGTATATTTTTAATATTTGATGGAAATTGATATGCCAGTACCATAAGGTTTGATTGGCAGATGCCTCTCTGGGTTTCCCCAGAGCAGCTGGATGCTCTGTGCCTGGGAAGGAAAACCAAGTTTATTATGGCTAAGTGAAAGGCTTGCTTTATTTGTTTCTCATATTCTATTTCTGTCAGAACCCCTGACAAATTTACCATTTAGGCTTTATGGATACTCAGTAAAAAAGGCAGGGGTATTCCACAGATGTGAGATACTTTCTTAGGATTACTATTGATTTCTGCTCCATCAGGCTTGTTCTAGTAAAGGATTGATTTAGTCTTGCTTGATGTGACTCAAAGAAACTTATCCCTTAATGTCAAGCATGGAGTAAAAGCTAGGGATCAAAGTGGGGATTTTTACTCTAGTTATCAGTAATGAGTTGCCCACAGAAAGATATAGTTCCCCATGGTTTCCAAATGTTTGTTCCCCTGCTTGCTTAGAAGGTCTTCATTATATACCCAGTGAGAATGGGGTCTGGTTTATTTGGCTTAATTGCACTGGCCTATAGGAGCAATAGTTGATTTTCCTTTTTAAAACACAGCGATTTTAAGTAGTTGGAAGAAACAGAAATAATAATTCATGATTTTTTACTGTATAAAGCTGTTAGGTTGTAAGTTAGCCCTGCCTATGGAGGAGTATGTTGAGAGTTGTACAAAGTGCTGATAAAATGAAGTGCCTCATTTGTAATCCTTGATTTATAGTGTTTTGGGGTATTATTAACAGTGTTACTAATTCTGTGTCATCTTACATGTAAGATGAGTAAGTTCCATGACTAGGGCATGAATTGGATGAGGCTTATCCATATCCATGATAATAAGCTATGGAGAGACTAGTATCCTCAACTGATGAGGAATATCACCTTTTATAAGTTTTCTTGTGGCTTTTTGAGCAATAGATGATGGATATTCAGTAACCCTCCTGAACTTGCCCTCAGATTCTCCTCTGTCTCTGTAGGGGGGAGTGGTTTGGCCCTGGCCTTCACCCTCTTTTGGGTCAGGTGAAAAGTGAGGGTGTTCTCTCTGAAGTGCCCCAAGTGCTGGACAGGGAATAAGGGTAGAGAGTTCTCCTTTCAAATAGTTGGAGAAGCATTTAATCCTGTGTGCGCATTCAGGAGAAGGACAGGGGTTAATTCTGCTCTTGAGAGTAAGAAAAATATTTGAGCAAAACTGAGAGGAAGCAGTAAAGAAAAAGAAATGACACTCCTAGATCTCAGGGGCAGGGGCTCTTGGGATAAAATTCTATTATTGATAACATTACCCAAACTGTATCCATTATACCATCCTTGGAGTTTCTGTGAATGTTGTTACTGCACAGTAGTGTTGAACTAGATAAAACAGCTTTCCTCCCAGAAGACTTACCCTTGTTTTCCCAGCACTGGTCTCTAATGGTTTAAGCACAGTCATCTACTTTCTGTTAGATTTTCAGGTACAGTGTAGATAAAGCATGCCATGAAGTCATAAATCTAATCCCTCACTTTTAATGGAGAAACAGGGAATTATGCAGTCATTCCTTTAAAGAAGAAGGTGCAAAAGGTAATCTGAGTCCTAAATGGCTGAATTGTGTTCTCTGTCACACTCATTAACTTAATCTGTAAATTTGCCTCCAGTTTGGGGCTAGTTTTCAAGTGGATCAGAGTGAGTTTGTTTCGATTACCATACTAATGAGTAGGTTGAGAGAAAATGAATTGCAAAGCAAGTTTTCCTCTTTCCTCTCACACTTCCCCTTTGTGTGAAAGTGGCCAGATTATTTTCCCACCTGTTTGGCCCAGGAAAGTTTATGTATTTGGGCTACAGTTGGGAAGGCTGTATCACAACTGCTTTGGACACATCCATCATGCAGGACAGTATGGTAAAGATGCTGGAGTCTGCTCTGAAACAAGTTCCTAGGCAAGCAGAGGCAGCTTTTGCCAATTTGTGACACAAGTCAGTATGTCTGCACGAGGTCCTGTTAACACACCAGCTCATGTCAGTGCCAGTTTGAGTGCATGTGTACCGTGCTCTGCTGTGTCATTTGGAGATACCTTGCTCTAGTTTGAATGCACTTTTCTTGTATTAGGAAGAAACATTTTCTTTCTGTTTTTTCTTCAGGCAACAAGAGCTTCTCTGACTCAACATTGTACCAGTCTGGGGGAGTCATTGGGCAAGGAAAATGATATTGCCTTGATTATTGATGGCCACACACTGAAGTATGCCCTTTCATTTGAAGTCAGGCAGAGCTTTCTGGACTTGGCACTCTCCTGTAAAGCAGTCATTTGTTGCAGGTAAGGAATTCTATGTTTCTTTTGGGTAACAAAGTGGGCATGAAGCCTGTGAAATTCAACCTAGTATGCACACAGCCACACTTAAGTATGCTGGAGAGCAGCTTGCTTAGTAGTGTCTTTCTTCCTCCTATGAAGGAGGAGGCATGTCCCTTCACTAAAATTGTGTCATCAAATAGTACAATTCCCTCTGCCATTGTCAGTCTCAGCTGAATCCAATCTCTTCTATAAAGTGGTGAAAGATTGTGAGAAAACATTGTGCCTGATTGCCCGATTATAGTAGATACTGATGAGAAAGAGTGGTATGGATGTCATTTGTAAACAAAATGTTTGTGTGACTGTTCAGCTCAGCTCTTGAGAAGGTCGATGCGTGAATTTAAGTTGGTCTTGATTTCTGGTTGTGTATTATGTGAGCCTGTGATAACAGTGCAATTTGCCGTATTAAAAACTTAGACTACTGCTTGCTTTGCTAAGTCACAGCAGAGTTTGTTGCTGTTTGTTGATATAGCCGTACACAGATATGGTCCTATGTCATGACTATTTCAGAAGGAAGGAAATAAGAGCCCCAAGAAAATGAAAACCAAAAGCTGGCTTACTTTACTTTTTGTGTAGCAGGAAGGCTGCATCATTTTTAACTTTGAAAGATTATGTGGCTTGGAGGATTGTGTGTGTTTGTGCTCATTGCTGGTATGTGGGGAGAACTGTGACCTAGGGGGGATTGTTGATTTAGGCAGGGAGGAAGTTTTATTTGCATTCTAGAAGCAAGACCTGCTTTGTGGGAAATGACTATGTGGAGACCTTGTACTACTTTTTTTTTGCAGTCTTACTTACCTTTTATGTGTGCACTTTTGTACAAGTATCACATGGCAAAAGGAGTGCTGTCCATATACCTGAAATAGCTGAACCCTTGGGCTTTTTATCTGACTAGTTTCTTTACATTTGTTTTCTGGACTGCTGTACTGCACGATACTGGGGCTAGAACTGTTCAACACGTTCGTTAATTACCTGATGATTAGATGGAGTATGAGCTCAGCAAGTTTACAAATTATATAAGACTGAGGAGTGAGAGATACCACTGAGGGCTTGGCTGCCCTTCTGAGGGACTTCGATAGGCTGAAGAATTGAGCAGCGAAATGTCATGATGCTCAAGAAGGGGAAGTGCAAGTTCCTATGCCTAAGGAGTTACAGCCCCTTACACCAGTAAGCTGTGGGAGTTGCCAAGCTAGAAAGTACCTTTGTCCAGAAGGATCTTTGGATCCTTGGTGGACAAGCTGACTGTGAGCTAGCAATGAATCCTAGTGGCAAAGCAAAGACTGGTGTTACCCTGGGCTGCAGTGTAAAGAGCATTAGTGAAGGTTGAGGGAGGTGATCCTTCTTCTCCACATTGGTAAGGTAAGTTCTGGAATGTTGTGTCCAGTTCTGGGATCCTTAATATAGCAGGTTTAATGGAGAGAGTCCAGTGCAGGACCATGACGATGATAAAGGGGCTGGAGCATCTGTCATGCAAGGAGAATCTGAGAGCTGCAAGTGTTCAGCCTAGAGAACAGGAGGCTCAGAGGGGTTTCTATCAATTTGTATGAACACGCAATAGAAGGGAATGAAAGATGAGGGAGGCAGGCTCTTCCCTGTAGTGTTTAGTGACAGCAGTTTTTCTTCTGTTGCTGATTAATTTTTTTTTAAAATTTGTGCAGGGGGCTAGAAGAAGAAGGCACAAAGCCTTAGAGCAGAGGTCTCATTTCTGCAGCTGTTTCGTGGAGTGGGAAGTGTTTTACAAGAGGAAGCTGACACAAGTGTAGCCATCTTCAGAATGCAACAGGCCCCAGTGTAGGGCCAGGGTGAAGATACCCTGGGCTTCGGGAGCACCAAGTGCCCGGGAAGGGAACCAACCCTGTGTTGTGCTCTGTTTGAGGGGAAGTTAGCAAACAGAGCAGATGGAAAGCTTCTGCTTTCCTACTCTATCACAATGCTTTGGCAGAGATCCTTCCAAGGCACTCTGTTAGTTTATTGCTCGAAGATTTGACAAGTTAAGCTAATGACCTACGTAGCTGAAACAAATAATAAATTGCAAATTATTAAAATTACACATAAAATATATATAATAAGCTGAATATAACGAATGGTCCTGTTTTGCCAGGAGACATGCAATAGTGGACATTTCCTCTTTCATTGTTTCATGAGGGGAGCCATCAGGAGTTTTATTTATTAGTGAATTAGCAAATTGAGGAACAATGCAGGAAAAAAATACTTTAAAGTATAAATCAAAGGGGAAGAGATGATGTAATTTCATAGCTTAGAAGAAGGAATGAAAATAATTGAATTTTAAGTCCCCAGGGAAAAAGAGGAATGCTTTTAATAACCTTTAAGGCTTTTCAGGAACCTTCCAGTCACTCTCCAGGTGCTTGATACTGAAGCAAGAAAAACATTTTTTTTTAATGCTCTGAGTTGTTTTTGATAGTACTTCGTGTCAAATAAGGCAGTGCACTTATGCTTCACAGGAAGAAGTTTTAAAATAGAATTGAGAAAGAGGACATTTCAAATTAGAGTTAGTCTTCAAATGAAAGTGTTAATTGGGCGGGTGATGTGGCTCTTTAACTTAGTGGTATGATGTTTAACCACAGTAGAAGTTGCCTTGCTATTCTCAACATTGCATAAATTCATGGGGCTTAATATTTCATAAATTTACTAAAACATTTTCAACTCCTCTGGGGAGTTTCAGCTGCATTTGCCATTCAATTTTTTTTTTTTTAAATATAGTTAAGACATACTGTATATTCATTTTCTGGGCTTTAGGCGTAAACTGTAGTTGAACTTGATTCTCAGGGGTAATCTCTTAAAATGAAACTGTAGTAAACCTGGCTCCTTTTTGCATTAAGAGGGAGAGATGGTATCTTCTGATGGGGTTAAGTCTTCCACTGTTACAGTGTCTCTAGCAGGCCACTGGCACAGTGGAGAAAAATATACCCCTCGGGAGACTTGGTAAAGCTAGCAAAATCAAATCAAACAACTCCTTAAGAAAAAGCCTTGTTTGTTAAAAGTTTTTCCGGAGACTGACAGATCTTATTATCTTTCTTCACCCTGACTGGGATGTCAGGATGTCAAAAGCAAGCAAAACTTACTTTTCAGTGGAAGTAAATGTTGTTTGGAAGGCAGTTGAACTCATGACTTCATTTATGAGATCTGAGGTGATGATTGCCTGTCTCTGGTTTTCAAATCTTCCTTTAACAGACCTGTTTTTAGTGATGTTTTGTGAGACACAAAATGTTAAGGTTTGGGTAGAAGTGAGTTTATTCTTTTAATAACGAAATGGAGTGTTTTCATTCATCTAGTGTTTATACTCTAGCTGGTAGGTACAGCATATTGTTACATTTGGCTCTGAATATAAAAGTAGTAGAGAATTATATAACTTGTGTGTTATGGCATTTAATATTTAATTATTTAATATTTTAAAGATTCAATATAATTAAAAATTCATATTTAATTCTCTACTGAAGAGCCTGCCTTGAATTGGAAGTATTTGTAGCGGAATTAATGCAATGCTTCAGAAACACATTTTTATGACTATGCTTTGGGAACTTTTTGTTACTGTTGTTGAATAGAACTTCTTTGCAGGTGGCTGTGACTCTGCCTTTGTATGGGTTTAATGCCATATTAACAAGACATCCATCAGGAAGAAGCAATCCATCAGCATTTAAGAGATTAAATAATTCTAAGCAGTTTGTAAGTACTTCAGTATGTAAAATTAATTGTTGGACAGCAGAAGTAGTCCTTTGTATAATTTCTTTCACAGATGTAAGCACAAGAAAACAAGCATCTCCAGGGAGATGTGTAGCATAAAACTGGGAACCCATCCCACACTGAGCTGCCTCAGTGTGATTCTTTTCTCTTTTGCTTGTATTACTGCCCATTTCTGCAATACTTCTTGAGGTGATGATGCTGGAATGTTGTTTCTTTTCCATACGTGTACTTAGATCCTGCAGCTTTTCAGCTGAGTGAACAGTGAGTTGATGCCCGTGTAGGAGGGTTTTCAGGTAACAGGAAAATAAATAAAAATGTTTCAATTACTTTACAGTCCATCAACTTTTCTGCCATACTTTGGTCATATGTCCTGTTCTGGAGAGGTGTCTATAAAGTGGTGCAGCATGAACAGAAATTGAGAAAATCCAGCAACAGCAATTTCTATGGACTATCTGCTATTTCCACAAAGGCACTTGCCATGTCATGGCTATTACATCAGGATGATTTTGCTTGCTTTCAGGTGTGAAAGGTATGTGCAGTTGTTGCTCAGCATCTGAACACTGACTTCTGGAGGGCTTCTGCCCAACCTCACTAGCTAACTTTAGATGATAGTGGCACAAACTGTTGCTTTCAGTACCTCGAGCAATACTGGAGCTGTAGTGATAATGGTTAGGAGCTGAGTAAAAAAAGAAACAAGAGGAGAAAATGTATGTTTTTTAAAAAACCCCCCAGCAACACCCTGTTCTGTGTTGCTATTGCATGTAGCATGCAGGGAGGCTGGGGTGAAGACAGGAGCCCACAGGTATCACTCTGAGAACAGACGCTAAATGTTCTGAAATGAACATATCCTTTGACTAGAGTGTGTCTGCTTGGGTGTGGAAAGGGAAGGGGTTTAATGAGTTGAAAGCAGAAGGTTGGAGAAGTGAAGGCAAAAAGCAGCTTGTGAAGAGTACGTGTTGCTAACTGTTAGAGTCACTTCATCAGCTAAGGAGAGAAGAGAGATGAGGAGACAAGAGAAAAGTTGTCTCAGCACTTCAAGTTGTAAGGCCATAGCTGGGGTGCTTCTGGTCTTCCATCATGATTTGGAGGAGACATTAATAACAGAGCTGACAAAATGAACATCTGGAATACTTCTTAAATATTTATTCCCCCAACTCGCATATTGTTGCTGGTATTAGTATTTGACAAAATGATCATTCTGTGTTGTACTTCAGTGTGTATTTATTTATTGAATCAAAAAAGTGTCTTGCTGGCTTTCATTAGATAAGACCCCCATTTTCATGACAAAAAATTGCAACTCAATTCTGATTATGAGTATGATAGCCAATTCTAATGTTAATTGGTCCCAAAGAAAATTGTGGATGTGTTACATTTTCCTGTATGTACATCTTGTGTTTCCCCTCATCTGTCACCTACTAAATAATCAATGCTCATTCTCATATTCTATTTCTGCCAACTCATGACAGCAATATTCATCTTATGACTTTGAAAACCATGAGGGAAGAACCATTCTGACGGCTTTAGTTGAAGTGGGAGGAAGGTTTGGAGTTGCAGCATTACATGATGCTCTCTGCACTCTTGAATAAAGAATACTTACAGATGATTAGCAATAATCACCTAAACTGTTCAGTGTGTGTATAGGGATGTGTAAAGCAATCCTGGGACTTTCTTATGATTAATTTTCTTAAAAGCCTGTTGGCTGCTTTGCAAGAACTAAGTAAACTTGGAAAATGTCACCAGTTCTGTGCTGGAAAGCTAATATAGGAAAACTTTAGGAGAGCTTGGTCTTACAAATTTTGGTAATTATGTTGTCCTCTGAGTGACAAAGTGAGTTTCTGCTGCATGTTTTGACTTCTGTTCTTTTTAATCGGTGTTCTGAGCTATGACAGTTCCTGAACCTCACTCTCATAATTCAAATCATTCAAATTCTTAGCTAGTGTTTAAAGGGGGGAAAAAAGTCCTATTTACACTTAAACAGTACTTAAAGATACTGTTTTAACTGGTATGGGTTGTTTTTTAAATGACACAGGTGAAGCATGTTTCCCTTGGGTAACTATTAACTGCCTGACAGCCTGAATTTAAATGATTCATGCTATGTGGCCAAACATTTCTTACTGCTTAACTGCATCCCATTATTTTGTGACTGTTTCTATTCTTAGGAATTATTTTGTTTTATTTGTTCAGATGAGGAAATAATTCAAATGAAGTAATCCCTAAGTTGAATCAGTGTCCCAGTTTCCACTGCTATTCACAATTTGGCAAAATGTTTGCTTTTTTGAATTTATTAAAGAAAAATACTTAGCTAATAGACTAAGTTTGTATTGTGCTTTAAACTTGTGTATGTCAGTTCAGATCTGGTATCTGTTTTAGTGTTCATTTTCTGTTTCTACTGGATGACCAGCTGAGTGAGTTCTCATGCTCAAAACTGATTATGAATGAAAACTTTTTCCTGAAATAGTCTGCTTCACCTCTACTTCCTGTTTCTGTTACTATTCTTACTAGCAAATTTACTTACCACCAAGTATTTGGAAAAGGTTGGAGGAAAGGCAGGAATACAGCTAAAATCAACCTTTTTCATTGGAAACAATTTTGTAGGAAAAATACTCCATGTCCTGACAAAAAACTTAATAAGTTTCTCCTTCAAGTAGTGTTTATCCTAGTTGTTATTTTTAAAATTAATTTGTTACCATTTTTCATTGTGAGCCTAATATTTAGGCGGCCAAAATCTTAGCAGTTCACTTGATCCAGCTTGTCAGCAACAAGTGAAATTTGTCTCTTGAGCAATGGGGTGATAATACTCACAACCAGTTCCAAATGGTATCAGTGTCTGTTTCTTCACCATACTGCAGTATCTTGTCCAAATTGCTCCTGGTCCCTTCAGTTTCTGAGCAGGAGCAGCCAGCAGTGCTATGTTTAGTGCTACACTTCCCAAATTGGAAAATAAACATTCCATAGATACTGCACATGAGAAAAAACCGTGCTGCTGGAACGTATGCTATTTTAGAGGAAAGATAAAACTGTGGTTTGGAATACCTTCTGCTCCATGAGAAATTCATAGTGCTGGTATATTTTTCTTTCCACAAGTGTTAGTGTGTTAACCCCTGTCTTTTGGTCAGGTTCCAAATGGAACAATTACTTTCTTGTCACTGAAATTCCCCTGCCGCCTTTATTGAATATAATATTCTTCACTTCCTATGCAAAGCTGTTGAGGGTGATGGTGTGAATGCTAAAGGTCACCAGGTTTTAATTCAGAGGTACTACAGAGAAGTTCTGCTTGTGAACCCGCCTCTAACTATTTGCATCCCTTCATTTTAAGCTTCTGTTTTGTAAGAACATTTGTAACATTTGTAAGTATTGGAAGCGTAAGTGTTATCACCGCTCTCTTTAAGCAAAATATGTAGGGTCTTTTTTTGGAGGGGGGGTGTTTGTTTGGTGGTTTTTTCAATCATTTTTATGCTTAGGGGGTGGTGCATGTTTTACTCTGGACTTTCCCAGGTTCCTCCAGTTTTCCTCCAGTGCAAGTGTAAAGTAACTTTGTATCTTAGCTGAGGACAGAATGTTTGAACTCTCTCAAGGTGACTTTTGTGGCATGTGTAATATATGGTCTCTGACACAGTGCACAGAAACATTCATTGCTGTATGCACTTGTGTCTGGTAAGAACAAATTCTTAATATGATGAGGTGTGTAGGCTAACTGCAGCTCACTGTCCTGTCTCAAATAAAGCTTCTTCCCAAACCAATGATGTCAGACACTCTGATTCTCCATTAGGCTTCAGTAGTGCCAGTTTTTTTCCTGTTTAGGCATTCTGGCACAACTGGACTCTTGACACAGTTGTCCTTATTTCTTACCCCTTGTCTGTTGTGCCAAATGCCCTTTTCCTGAGTTCCTGGAGCAGTGCTGAGTCTTGTCTGCTAGGGAGTGACTGCATGTTTCCTCTTATGGAATTCCCTGCTGGTCCATAAGGCTGGATGGAGGCCAAGTGTCTGGTGCCTTTCTGCAACCTTGTGACTGGTTTGTAAAGGTTTCTGGCTATGTAGAAAAGTTCCTTAATTCCTTGCTCACCAGGCTGAAATTGCAAGGAAATAGTTTACATTTTCTGTTTCTTTTAATGGTTTGTCAAATGTTACGAAGAAATAGGTAGCCTTATCTTGATCATTCCCTACTATTCTGTACTTTCTTCTCTAAATATTAGGTAGTTTTAAAGATCTCAAAACTTTTTCTCGGAGAGCGTTTGAGGATTCTCCTTGCTTTTATTGAAATATTTATTTTTGTCTTGTAAGTTTAATATTTGAATTTCATGAAAACCCTGATGCATGAAGGTACAGAAGACAAAGGCCTCTGAAGAATACGTGGTGCTGCACTGCATTCAGAAACAAGACTCAAACCAACTGTAATATTACTTCTTTCATGAGATCCAACAGAGTCTCGTGCTCTATCCCACAGGACCAGCTCAAATAATGTATTTTCCATTGTTAAAAGTACAGATATAAAATTACAGAGGCAGGAACAGTCTGTTCTGCAAGCTTCTTAGTACTGCTGGGAATTACCTTCATGAGGACTCTGGGCTTTGGGGCACTGTAGTAATATGTGGGACACTGAACTGGTAAAACAGCTCTGGTCAGAGTTTCCAAAAGTGCTTAGTGTTGGTGGAAGCTGACTCTAGAGTGTGTCTAAGTTGAGTAGAAGCACAGCTGAATCCATACTAGATATTTGGAAAAATTTGACCTTACACTGAAAAGCATGGCTAGGCTTAAGTGTATTTCTCTGCTATTCATATCCTTGAAGTCATGAGAATAAAACCAAAACTGTGCTTGAGGAAAACAGTAAACCTGATTTGATTCAACAGGCTAGACTAGGAAGCAAACTCTTTAGGTTTGTTCACATGAGTGAAAAAATGAAGAAGCTCTGGCTCCAGTGGACTGTGCAATTTTTGGCCTGCTTATGTGCTCGAAATGTGTGAGTAAATACTACCATATTCTGCAGGGCAAACAAGGCTGCCCAGTTGGAAGCCATTTAGCAAAGTAGCCATGTTGGTGATGTAACAGCTTTTTTGGGGTTTAGACTTTCCTTTGCACAGTTGCCCACAGACAGTGGAAAGAATTCTTTGCTGAATCCTCTGTGTTTTGCAGTCTGTAAGGGATGCTCACCTGCTTATGCAGAGTAATAGTAAACTCATCCTTTTAAAAAATAAAAATCTTATCTCTGTGCTAATAATTCTCCTAAGTACTTCTAAGAAAAGGTAAGCGAGAAAATCTGTGAGGAATACCTGCACTTGCAAAGATATACCCTAGAACTTGAAGAAAAATTGATTTTCTGCTGTATCAGAACCACTATTCAGCTTAAGGGCTCTGTGTTCTGAACACCACTGACAGAGTTAAAATGGTAGAGACTTGGATTCTGCATTCACCAGTACGCTGTTCTTATGCTTTTTCTGAAAAAGTAGGTTTAAATAGCTTCTCCCTGTTCTGGGAAGGCTGCTTTGATATCTTGTTTTGGCATGTGTGTTGAATGCATTTTGCTTCTACTCTTTCAAACTTGCTTCTCCAATAGTGCCTAGAATAGATAACAGTGATAGACATCGAAAATTATGATCTCTTTTAAATCTTTCTCCTTCATATCCCCCTTCTGTTACTGTTTTCCATATCATGGCACACTTATACTTTTAAATTGCTCTGTCTCACAGGTCTTGTTTTACATCTCACTTTGTATAATATGTGGTCATTGTGCACTCCTAGCATTGCTTTATTTATGCTCTGCGTAAACACACAAATTCAAGTTCCTACAGGGAGCTCTTTGATCAGAGCTTCTAAACCTGTGTAGGGTGTTATCTGTGGCTCTTTGCCTACATGTGGTCTTGAAAGAGCTGTTACTTGTGGACCCTTATTGGGAGAACCAAGGAGTCCTAAAAGCAGCCCAAAACATGACATAATGTGTTAAGGTGTGGAACTGAAGATGAGCTATGGACTCGATAAAGGCAGGCTGAAGACATCTGTTTGAGAGCTTAACTGCCTGTCATCTTTCTGCAAAAGAGCTTCTTGTTGTTTGGAAGTGTGTGCTGAGCATTCAGATGTTGCTGGCTGAACTGGTCCTGATGAGTGGGGAGGCAGAATTTTGCAGTCTCTGTGGAGGTTGAAAGGTCTTAAGAACTTCTCTGCAGCTCAAGAATGGCTGCTATGATTGTTATGTATGTAGAATAATTTGGTGTGGTTCACTCCTCTGAAGTCTTTCACTTGGCTTTAGTCTTTCATCTGGTGAACTGTATGCAGAAGGTGAAAGGTCATTTTTGCATGTGGTACATTCAGTGTCCAAGTCAGTGCCAAGTTTCTCCAAAACTTTCTACCTCTACATTCTTTGTCCTCCAAGTGAGGTGCTTCCATATGCCTTGGTACTGGGTTGTACAGATAGGTCATAGTTTAAATGTAGTTGTTGTGGTGTGATGGGTCTCTTGGATCGGTGGGTCAGTGATTTTGTCAGGAGACTGACTGACTGTGTACACTGCCATAGTGATATGAGTGTGTCCAGGGCTAGGTGATGGTGTTGAGATCTCTGCCCATAGATCAGGTGTGTGTTTGCATCTCTTGGCTCTGTTGAGGGTTGTTTGTAGGACCTTTGTGTGTTATTCGCCAATCCTCCAACAAGTACCCTTAAAACTGTCACAACTAGCAACTAGTTCATAAAACCATGGGAGTTAATGTAGCCATATTTTGAGACCTGATTTGGCCCTAATTTTTATAAATAGAAAGAAGCTGTACTTCGGGATTTTCTGCTGCTCAGATTGGGCCTTTGTAAACTTTTGAGTACTGGTTGGTATAGTGGGAGCAAGATCTGTGACTGAGTTAAACTTAGAATTGGGGATGACCTCCAGAGCAACAAGGAACTGCAGGATTGTTTTGCTGCTTTGCAAGATGTTTTTTGCAGCTGCATTACTCTTGGTTAAGAAATTCCAACTTCATCTTGAAAGGATAAAATCAAGCAACACTTGTAAGCAGTTCCCTTCAAGGTATCAGGCGCGATTGCTTTTAACCCCTGGTGCTTGTGACTGTCCCTCCCCTGGTGCTGGGTGGTTGACTTAGCTTTATTTTTTCAGTACAGCTGGTTTTAGGAATCTAAGGAAGAAATGCATGCAAGCTTTCTTCTTCATTGTTTCTCATGTCTGTTTCTTTTGATAACCAACATGTGTGGGCTGGAAATCTAAGCTGTTCAGGGATGTTTTTTTAGGGTAGACTTTTAAAGGCAACATAGAGCTGTGTTTTATTCTGCCCAAGTGTAAAAATCTAATGAATATTTTTACTTTAATTGCTGAGCTCAGGCGTTCTTAGCACATTCATGCGATTTGCTGGTTTCATCTGACTAGTTGAATGGGTGTAGTAACTAGTGGGGTTTTAAGAAAAAATGTCTGAGGAGCCCACTTCAAGCTTGTTTACAACAATAGTCACTCTGAGAGAGTGTTCTGCTGTACCTGGTCAGCTAAAACCCTGTTCAACTGTTCTGGCCATGTCTACTTCTAACAATGGATAGGATTGCATCCAGGTGGCTCTTCAATATCTGTCTCAGTGAGGGAGACTCCACAGCTTCTCTGGGCAGCCTGTTCCAGTGCTCTGTCTCTTGCACAGTGATGATACCTGTGGTACCTGCTATCCTGGGTACACCACAGATACATAGTGACTTGCTGTCCTTTTATTGCACAGTACTGCCACTAGTACTTTTTGGATTTTGATAAGTCAAAAATGTGGTGAAGTTATCTCAAACTACTGAATAGCTACTCTGAAAACTGCACACTGCCTTTGTGAAGGGTTCAGTACCTTGCTGTATGGCAGCGCTTCTTTGTGAGATTTTCTTCACCACAAGGTGAAGAATTCACCTTTGGAATTATTCACATTTCGAACTTTAGAGTTTAAAAACATCAAGTGCCTTCACATTTAGAGAATAGATATTGTATGTCTATTTTAAAAACAAATGACCACACATGGTTCTCTGGTTTATAAGCTGGTATGTATATACAAGTATATGCAAGGTTCATGCAGATTGTGTCAGCAGGAAACTGCAGGTATTTTTTCTTCCTGTGATTTTTTTTTTTTTCTCTTTGGGTTTTTTTTAGTGGTGTGGTTAACCTGAAGATTAATATGGACAGAACACAGGCATCCCATTAGGGCTGGCATACCTCATAGAAGCAGGGCATGTCCCAGTGGAGGCTGTTGGACCCAGCAGCTGCTGTGCAGTGCACTGCTGTGAGTGTGCTGTGCTTGTGGAGCTCCTGGACTGTGAGAAACTGTGTGCTTGGAGAAGCTGAATCCCATCTCTGCCTCTCTGCACAGTTTCTAATGTTTAACCAGTTGTCTTGAGGAAGTATATGAATCTTCAATGTTGTGGATTCTGATCAGCCATCAGAGTACTCCCTGCAGAGAAAAGGCTGCCTAATTCAGTTCATGCCCGTGGCTGGGGAGGAATTGACCTTCAGGTACTGTGTGTGCTGCTTGGGCATCAATGCCCACTGTTCACTTAATGGGTCTTTACCTCAGCTTTTTTTTTAGTTAACATGATGTCCTGGTGGGACTGGGGAGTGTGGACTATCTCTGTCTGAGGTGATAATCTAAACTGAAATAAAGGGTGAAGGTCGAGGTTGATTTTGTAAGTCACAGGCATTAGTTGGGGGCCTTTTAAGCATATCACAGTTGTTGTAGCCCTCCCCAAAGCAAGCTCTGCACCTGATTTTATTTGAAAATAAAAACGTAAAGAACTGCTTAAACATTACTTGATTTTTTAAAAACAAACCTGATATAATTACTGCTGGTATCATTATTTTTTTGCTTATCCAGGAAACTAATGTTTTATATGATGTGGACAAAAAGTGCTCTGAACCTGATCTGTGCTATGGCTAGTGGGGTCCCTGCCTGCCCCAACCGAGAAGACCTTTGGATCAAAGGAAAGCTGGCACTTAACTATTCTTTCCTCCTCAACCACTACTTTCAAATTACTGGTTTAAAACAAATATGTTTACTTCAAATTGTAGGTAATAAAAATATTCACATTAAATTGCAAAGAACTACATGCAAAAGAAATTAAGTCTGACTTAAAAGTCAAAAATAAAGAAATGGTGAGTTAAAGCTTCAACTCTGTCCACAATGCAACTTATTGTACCACGTTACTCTGGTTTGGAGACTCAAGAATGCAGTCCTAGTGTTAGTTTTTCTGGTTTTGGTTTCTTCTTTTATCTCCAAGTAACAGTTGGTGGGAGTAGGGAGAGGATAATATAGAAATGTCTGAGTCCAGAAAACAGATGGCAACAGCTTCTTTGGAGCTTTTGTGCTTTATTAAATGAACAGGCATTTAGGGACCTTTTAAAAGCATGTGTCCTGGACCCAGTACCATATCCTTAGTCCTTAGAGCTTAATATTAATGTTTCTATACAGTTGGGATCTATTACAGGATATAAAAAGCTCCACTGATTTAGAGCTCTGTTTTAATGGTATTTGTGCCTCTTATCAAAGGTTGGCTCCTGATGTGTGGTTCATGGCTCTACTAAGAGGGCAAGAAGTGTTTCAGGAGTTCTGGCTTCTTTTGCAGGCATCTCTTGGAGTAAAGCCAGTGATTGGTCTCTGCAGTCCTTTGCTTGGAGTTGGGTCATATGAAGAACCCCAAGTGGTACAAGGGGTCAGACTTGTTCCTCTTTCAGAGAGTGGCAGCTTGGAAGAGGCATACCTTGAAGTGTGTAAAGCATAGCAACAATTTCTGTACTTTGGAACACTAGGATCAAGATGTAGTTTGTGAAAACAGGAAAGAATTAAGCATTTTGTCTCAGTCCCAGGTGTGCCATGGTGTAATGGGGGCAAGTCTGACATTTCAATGTTCTCCACAGCAGTGCAATTTTTTTCTGGGCCCTCTTAACTTCAAGAGAGTTGCAGAGAGCCTGGAGAACTTTGCTGAAAAAATACAAATTGCTAAGAGAGTGGACAATGCAAGGGGGGAAGGGATTCCTTCAGCCTGGATGGGAGACTTTACTCACTTTTGATGCTGTTCTAAATCCATTTCATTCATGTGTCACACATGATTCCTCCGTACAATTTTGTCTGTGTTTTTGTCTTCAAAGAACAGAGGTGTTTTTTTTGTGGGATTCTGGCATGGGTTCTCAACCTGTGCTGATATTTAAGTGTGTGCAGCTATTTTATACAAACACAGCAGTGTAATAAGATGACAGCATCCAGATGTTGCAAACTGCATCTTTCACAATTATATCTTTTTTGTATCTGATTTTCCTCTTCTAAAATCACTGTTTGCGTTTCCTTTTTCCTCATATACCTTCCACCTTCTTCACATTGGGCCTTCAGTTCATTTTTGGATTTTAGTCTTGAATACCAGGCTGACAGGCTGATCTGTGATGCTGTTGCCAGTTGGTTATGTCTAGGGGAAAACTAATTTTTTTTTCTTTTATTGGATATGTGCAGTAAAAGCCAATATTTTACAAGATGGTAGATTGCAGGAACAGTGGTGGCAGCAGCAATTTAGCTGAAGGTGCAGCAAACAAGCCCAGCTCATGCTCAGTATTCACACTCCAAATCCAGAATGGGAGGGTTGGAAAGAATTTTGGTTTTGGCCTGAGAACAAGAAAAGGATTAAAACCACTAAACTTAGAAGAAGTTGTTTTTTTCTTTTTTTTTTTTTTTTTTTTTTTTCCTGAGAAGAAGGAGGAACTGAGTGAAGAATGGAGTATAGTGTGGTGTTTTATGTGGTGATGACTGAAAAGCATAAAAAGACTTTCTTCTATTGTCAATTCTAATTGGAGACTGGCAATTAGCAAGAGGAAAGAAGCCTAAGAAAGGAAAGACAAATGGGGAATTTTATTGAGTGGAAAGCTACTGAACAAAAGAGGATTTTTGTTCATCTGTATTCTAGTGGTTTTAAAGAAACCTACAAACTGCATACAAAGTATTGATAATTCTTCTCTCAACTCTTTCAACTGTAAGGAGTGGGGAAAATAAGAAGAGGTATGAGTGCTAAGTAATTCTTCTTAGTAAAGCTGGTCTGTAGGATGGTTTGTTAGGAATTCCTGTACTGTGAGCCTGTGTCTTACTGTTCGTGCAGTCGGGACAGCGATGTGAAGAAATATTTTACCTGGGGCTCTTTAGCAATGAAACCAGAGCTCTGGGACGACATTTCTGGTCAAGATATTCCTGGTTATGAGAAGATCCTGTTGGAATGTTAAACATGAAGTGCCAACAGCATAAAAGCTGTTATATGCATTATGTAGTGTAATGTGTTATAAACACATGAATCATATGGATTTGAATCTTTAAGTCAATGGAATTGTCGCATCTCTTCCAATTTAATACAAACATGTAAAGGTGGAGTCTGCAAGTGGCTTAGTCACACCTCAATTAGAAAAAGCATCTCAGCAATCATATGGAAGTCAAGTTGTAATGCTGAAGTTGTCAGGTTGCAGAAGCTCAGATACAGAGGCAGAAATGCCATCTCTGGCTAAAAACAGCTGAGAATCTATTTCACCTTCTTGCCTTTTCCATTCTAAAGACTTTACAAGGAGCAGTAAAAGTAACTGGATGGCTCTGTGTCTGTGGTGCTTGTCTCAGAAGTCTGAATACCTGATTTGTGCTACCAATTTGCTATGGAGACTTGAGACACCTGGTCTTCCTCAGCTCTGTGCAAAATCAGGGGATGTGATGATGCCTGTTCCTGCAGGCTGTGCACAGTGAGAGGCTGGATGAATACCTTGTTTGTTCCAGGATGGCTTCAAGAAGTGGAGTGGTTCTGCAGATATGTGGGTAGGAATCTGTGTTTCACAATAATAGTGGAAGGACATCTGTAAATGAAGAGTAGCTTTGGTTTTATATATAAAGGTATTAGCAACCTAATTTACAAAATTAGCAAGAGGGTTTTGAAAGGCTGATGATGGCAACAGATAGGATAAAGAAATGCAGCAATATCTTCAAGTATAAGAGCAAGCTGTTTGGCTCTGAAATTAGTAAGATATCTAGCTGGCTTAGGTGCTGAAAGCAGTTGAGCTGCAGCTGCCACCAGCTTCTTCAACAGGATGAACTGCATAGTGTGAAGTCTAGGCTTCTCCAGCCAGGCTGTGAGTATTTGCTTGCCAGTATCTGCTGCAAAGAAATTGGCTCCCTGTATGTATGTTGACAGTAAGAGTCCTCGGTGTTAATTCTGCATCCATCCTTACATAAAATATTAACACCAGCCCTGGAAGGTACATCTCGAGTAGACATGAAACTAATAGAGCTGTGACAGATGAACTGCTGGTATGAGTAAATGAAAAAGCATACTCCTTCTAAAAAATTCAAATTACAGTATTTTGCAGGTTGAGAAGTGTAATGCATGTGGCAAATACTTCAGGCAAGCCATTTGGAAGCATTTCCTCGTAAAACGTGGGAAAAAAATCCTCAACTTTATTGGCCTAAATATTGCATGGACGAGAAATTTGCTGAAGGACTTAAAGCAAAAATAGTAGGTGTGGCAGTAATTTGAGCTACAAGGCAGAGAACAGTCCTTGTAGGATAAATACCAAGCTCAGATTGAGTGTCTTACTGATGATTTGAAGCAGGAGGTGAAACAGCTCATCAGTTAAATTCAGAACTGGATACTAAATGGTGATTTTTTGCAAGCTCAGATAGAATGAAAAGAAGTACTAAGTATGGAGTGGTTAAGTCTTAGAAGACAGTATAAAAACAAGCTAAAAAAAAAGTGTGTTTTAGTGAAGAGAGAGAGCTGGCATCTTTTTTATATGGGAGAAGTTTGTTCAGCATGTTTTACCTGGCTGTGTATCTGCCTCGGCTGTACTAGTTCAGAGACGTGCTTTGGCAGCTGTAATTAGTGTTGACTTTTTTTCCTGCTGAAGACTATGGCTGAGAATTAAAATTGGGTCATAAATTCTGCAACAAATCCAAGGCTATTGTTAATAAGACCATGCTACTCCAAACGGCAGTCTGATTCTGCAGAGATGCTGAGGGGCCGTATCCCTTAGGACTTAAAACAAATGAGGACATTTAATACTTCAGAAACCAAACTCACTTTTAAGTTTTTCTCTTTCAGAAAGAGGTAGTTATCACATTTTATGCCCCAATCTAAGCTGCAGTTCAGCCTATTGTTACTTGATGTTTATGCAAACCACTGTTTCAAAATATTTCTTAGTGAGTGGCTCAGTGAAATAAGTTTGTTCTTCTCCTATTCTCTTTATAGGGCACTCACTGGAGGAGAGGGGAGACATCAATTGTTCTCCCCTCCCCAGTCTGTGTGGGTGTGTGCACAGTGCCTGTGGGGTATTTGAGAGAAGCAAACAAATGATCTCCAGTGTATTTTTACATTATAACACCCTTTAGCTGTGTAGGCAAGAAGTGGTGACTTCGTTTTCTGTGCTCTGCTGTGTGGAGTCAAGAGCACTGATACACTTTCAGTGGGTCCCAATTCAGAACTTCATTAGCTTTCAGGGAACAGAGCACTTCTGGATCTGCTGGTGCTATACTTGTCAGTCTTGCCAAAAACATTTTATTAGTTGCTGTTTCAACTGATGCTTGATGTTATTACAACTAGGGGAATGCATTGTTTTATAAATGACATTAATAAAACATGTAATACTGAGGAAATCCAATGTTAGCAATTTTAAAATTGATCATGCACATTGTAAAAGTAAGTTTAAGCACTCTAATAGAAAACATTTGATGGTTTTCTCCAAAATGTCCACTGTTATATTCTGTCTGATTTAACGTAGGTAATCAAGACAGACAAACCTGACACAAAGTACTTAATGTTTGCTCTCAATCTTTTGAAAAATTACTCTCTCTAGATTTTTTCAAAGCCTTCCACTTTTTCTGGCAAATAATTCAAGTATTTTGAGGATTTATTACTGTTAAACCTTTCAAATTTCTGGTTTGAGTTAAGTCCTAATGCCATCAAGTGTGCCTTACCATTGGCTCAGAATATCTCTTCATGTCTTGCATTTGACAAACTGTCCAATAATTTCAGGAGTGCTGTAATACTGAGTTTTGCCAGTACTGAAAAAGGGAATAAACTTTCAACTAACAAAGGATGGAACTTGGGTGGGCTCCAGCAGGAAATTTTGCATCAGGCAATTCATAAACTTCTGCCAAGAAGCCAGTCATACGAAAGACAGCCGGCGAATGCAATGGGGTTTGTGCTGCTTGCAGTTGTTACAGGATGACTCTGAATGTCATTGTGAACCCCAGTTACTGCATGCTTAATCACTGATAATTTCTGTGTATTTTATCGCAGAGGGGTTGTTGTTCTGAAAAAGAAAATCTGGCGAATGGAGTGCCTACAGAGGTACTTATGAGAAGTAGAGAGAGCAGAAAGGGAATAAGCTTGGGAAAAGCGGTATTTAGGGAGCTTGAGAGATTGGTGATAAGCTGCTGAAGTGCTGTTCATCAGTGCTGTTCAGTGCTGCTGAAGTGTAAAGGATGGGCCGCTTGGTTTGTAAGATTTAATAGTCAAGCCAGGAAGAATATTGAAAATCAAGACTTAATTGAGGTCAGACTTTGATAGTGAATGCTCGTCTCTTGGAAGCAGCATCGTATTTTGTTGTGTGAGAAAGGGACGTTTGTGGAAGTAAAAAGAATTGCAGTAGCTGATGGAAGATGATGGGATGCAGGGATGGGAGCAGGGATTCCAATTTTGTTTTCAGACCTGCAGGTATGAAGTATGGCTCCATCTTGAGAATCCAGAGTAGATTTGTACTGAAGAATCCCAGGCTACAGTTTAGTAACCTCTTCATGATGAACAAACAAGTTGTTCTTGAAAAGGTTTCCACAGTTCTGCATATAGCTTATACACTCATAGAGTGGGCAGGGGTTTAAAAAGGAGATTGGAACAATCTCATACAGTGGTGTGGAGTATTTCTTGTGTCTGTGATCTGTTGGGAGATCCAGTTTCTACAGTCTGGGGTGTGTCATAGTTGTACTGGAACTTCCTGTGATGTAAGCAACAGGGGAAACGTAAAGCATGAATTGTACAGCAGACAGCTTCTCTGGTCAGATATGGACATTTTCTTGACTTGTAGAATAACACTTGTGCCCAATAAAAGTGCTTCTGTTAGATTGGAAGTGCAGAAAAAGCATGGTTTAAACATTAATTTATTGTCAAAATCTTGATAATTTTCTTTATGCACAATATTGAGGTGGTGAGTAATTATTCAATCAGGTGACGGAGTTGGAAAGCTTATTGGAGAGAATAGAGTTTGAAATAGTGGATCTACCACAACTTTAAACAAGTCTTTCTAGTAGCTTCTTGTTTTTACTGTTCTTAGAAAGAAAAAATCTTACCCAACTTTCCAGCTAGTGACTCTTCTGTGACATTTGCCTGGCAAGATAAAAAAGCAGTGACCTTATACAGTAGCAAAGAGAACTTGTCCCATTATATAGAGACTGTAACTGATTGAATCTTGATGCATTTAACTGTGCTCCTTAGGTATCTTAGGGTAAGGAAAGTTCTCTATAAATTTTCATCTGCTATGACTTGTGCATTTTTCACTGAGTTATTAATTCCTTTTAGCACAATAGCACACGCCTTTTGAAGGCTCAGTGCAGAGTAAATACTTTGTCTGCAGTAAATGGATTATCAGTTTTATGATTACATTCAGATCTGTTGGCTGGGTTTTGTTGGCTAGTAAAATCACAAGTTGTAGATTGGGATTTGTTTGTTTTGGTGATGACTGGAATTTGGGTGCATCAGTGGACAATTCTAAGTATCAATAGCTTCAGAACTTACCACAGGTAGGGAAAACACTCTT